>QKQZ01045601.1:0-11795 GCA_003595255.1 Solenopsis fugax | reverse complement strand
TGAAAAAAGGTATATAAAAATCACACAAGTAAAATTTATAAAAAGCACTAAGACCAGCTTGACTGTACAAGGCGTACTTATTTCAATTTGTATGTATTAAAAATTATTGTTTGTTTAAATTAAATTAAAAGTTAATTTAATTTAAACAAACAATATTTTTTAAAATTAACTTAATTTAATTTAAATTAAATTAAGTTAATTTTTAAAACTATTGTTTCAATTTTATATTAGAAATTAATAAGCTTTAAAGTTAAATTAATACTCAAAACAATTATAATACAGATCATCAAAGAAACTCAATATTTTATTTGTAAATTAAGTTTATATAAAATAACAAAGAAATATTGTTTTTTACATGGGATGAATTTTTTGTTACATAGATAAATTTAACTTGGGAAAAATGTTAATAAATTGAAGTTAATGTGTTTCCAAAATAACTAGTTAAAGTTAAAAATTAAATCATTTAAAATTAACCAAGTTAAGTCAAAAGTTAAACTTTTTAACTTTATTATTAAACTTTTAACTTTTTAATTATTAGTTACTACCTCACCCTGATTTATAAACACGTATATTTGTAATGTGATATTATAAAATAAATACTGATATCATGTATCTTTTATCGCGTCATTATTGGCCCGTTTAGCAAAATGGTTTAATTATGTCGTATCATTTGTACGGCGATTTAACCGAAGCTGAAATAAATATCATTGAATTATAATCGGTATCACGTGTCGCTGCGACTATTCATTCGTCCGCTCATCGGTATAATCCGATTACGAAATTATTTATTTCGCGATATTATACAGCCGGGTACAAACATCAGTAAATCAAGACCGCGAGATGTGACGGGGGGTCCTCTCGCGTGTCGACGCAAATATTCCTCGGCCATTTAGTAAAGCGCTCTTATCTCTTTCTCCCTTCGCGTCGAGGCCTGCAATTATTACGAGCGCCGCGCCGGTCGGAGTCCGCATAAACCAGCTCCTCTGTCCTGCGTAGGACGCCGGGACCCGGCGAAGAGGTCGAGGGGCGCGACGGCGGGTATACATGTCCGAGGATCCGTAGAATTAGCGCGGGGACTTCCGGGACGTCATTTAAAGCGCGCGGGACCAGCGCGCGCGCCGCGATGAACCCACTCTATATGCAGAGATTCCGTTAAATTGCAATCGCCCGCTTCCCTCTCTTCCTTTGGGAAGGGTGGCCGCCGACGGGGGAAGGGTTAAGGTATTGCCCTGCCGGCGACGTGTAATCAGACCCGACTGACTCCTGTACGTCATCAGCAGTGAGTCTGCGACCTCCTTTCCGGGACGGCGAGAGCGTCACGGCAGATCCGTCCCGTTCGCGTTAATTTCGACAATTAACTGCGGCTCGACTTTAATTGTCGGAAGCAAGTTCGAAGACGTTCGATCGTAAGTCGGAGTTAGTCTCACGTCAAGTCACGATTCAGTCGTTAGTCGAAATTAGCGATGGGATTAAATTCTCTACAAGTAGATTCGGATTTGATAACGTATTTTGGACATTTTATGATTATTTCGAAAAATAAAAGCAGTACTTCCAAGTAGACTCGAACCTGAATCGAATATATGCTCTGATCTTTTATGAGTACTTTGCAAAAATTTTTTTCTTTCTTCATAACACGTGTTAAACTAATAACTTAGTTCTTAGAATTCGAGTATTACTGTAAAAGATTCGATTTTTTACGATAAAAAATTATATAAAAATTATACTTGTAATTCGAATCTTGCAGATAGTTTGTAAGATTTGTAAGAAACTAACTACTAATCGGAATTGATTACTTCGCAAATATTGTACAATGCATGAAATATTATTTCTTATGAGTATTACTCGAATACTAATAGTAGAAAGTGAAACTTGATTACTTGGATTTAGAAGTACATATTGAATTTGATTCCATCTTTAATCGAGATTGGAACGTGACTGAAAACTATGAAATTAATTCTTTTAATGATTGATACAGTAATCAAGTTAACCCGGGAACAATCACTGTTTTTACACTCTAACAGAGAAGTTCGGTACACTAGTTTTCATTACACAGAAAAAAAATTAGTATCAAATCAATAATTCATTATTTCATATATAAGCAAGAATATCAAATCTCCTTGGAAGTATTTATAATTTCAAAGAGATATAATTTTCTAACGTAAAGAAATTTTGTTTCTTCATGTAAAAGCAAATTATGTCTGATCAAGATTATCAAATTCTTCCAAGAAGATTTTATATTTTTGCTTATATATGAAACAATGAATTGTTGATTTGATAGTCATTTTTTTCTGTGTACACTGAGAGAAATGTTTTGTAAAATCAACCAAAGTTTGGTTGATTAGTGATCAAATGAATTTTATAGTGATAGTTACTATAGTGATAGTTACTATAGAGAATTTTATAGTGATAGTTACTATATAAATATATAGTTGTTTTGACCAAACAATTTGTTATCTTAACCAAATAATTATTTTCATACAACAAATTACAAAAAGTTTTTGGTTTTTTTTATTAAATGTAACAAAGTTTTTGGTACCAATAACTATAAAATTTATTTGATCACTATACTACCAAACGATTTCTCTTAGTGTACTGATGCAGAATCTGCATCTATTTCTTTTTCATTTTTTTTCTTACTATTTTGAAAAGAATTGAGTGTAAATTCATATAAATAATAATCTCAAATAAATGATAAAACAGGTTGTTATAATCGTTTACGTGAAAAAATAGGAATAGATTATTCTTGGATTAAAAGAATTAAATAAATGTTGTCTCGTCGAGAATCCACGGGGCAACGCTTTGTGACCTGGAACTGAGGCAACTGTGTTACGAAGGGTTGCGAATCGATGCGTGAACACGTGTCTCATGCGAATTCCGCAAGGCGATTCTACCCCTACGGAGAATGTTCACGGCGCGCGCTCGGGTCCGTCTCTTTTCCGTACTGAGTTACGGTCGTGATTTCCGGGGAGATGGACCTTCCGGCCTGGCAGAAGTCCAGTACTTCGCGAGAGTGCGAGGATAAATCAAACGCGTTTTTCGGGCTACCGCGTCCCACCCAAGGCGTTAGTTTATTGCCATGTAAATCATCGGCGTTGTGGCGGCGACGACTGGCGTCGATAGAAAAATACGCGGCTGTTCAGCTTCTGTAGGCCGCGACAAAGTAGCGAGAGCCACGAAACGTACGTAATAGGGGGATTCGCCAGAAATAATATTGATACTGAGGGTGGACGCGTATTTTGAGTTTGTCGTTACTTTCACGTGAATATTATCTTGGAATCTTTCCAGTACCACGCCAGCATATTGCCAAATTTATTATAATTCGTTGCAAATGTAATCGTGGCTGCCTTCTGGAAAAAATTCTTAAGAAATATTCATAAAACCGTAATAAAGCCTTATTGAATAGAATATTTTCATTTCAATTTTTTCCAGAAGTCAATTACATTAGCGATGAATTATAATTTTGATAGTAAACTGGCAACATATTGAAAAGGTTCCAAGAAACAGATTTTAAAATTTTTAATATTTTTATTATCATTAAAAAAATGTATACATATGCAGTATTATCGAATCGATACATCAACATGGAAAGATTTTGCTGAAATACTGAAAAATAGATCTGAAAATAAATATGTTAGATTATTCAAAAAATTATATTGGACGTATTTAAGCTGATTGCAATGTCAAAACTTTTTGCAGCAATATCATCGTCATCTTACATAATTATTTTGATTCACTATAAAATTATTTTCACAGATCTGTATCGACTGTATCTAGTTAAATTTTTTTATACTGCAGTGAAGTTGTTCTTTCCGTAAATGTATGATTTATATTCAATTCATTACATTTATATACATTATTATTTATACATTGAAAAAAAATTTGTTAAAAATTAAAACGTTAATTCATTTGAATGGTTGATATCAATTAGACCTTTTTGCGCAACTAATTGTTGAATCAACTTAATGTTAATTGATGAGACTAAATATTTTAGTTTTTTAACCATTTTTTCTCATTGTAATTTGTTATATTTAATTATTATTATATTGTATAAATTATATTTAGTTATACTACTAAAAGTTTTAATTAAATTTAAAGTTTATTTCATTGTGAGTATTATCCAAGCGCGTGTTATGATTGAAATGTTATATCGTTCTACAGTTCGTAATTCATTGAGAGAGTTGTCGCTCCTCCTCACAATTTCTGAAACAATCTATAGCATGCGATGCATCGACTGCATGCTTACCGGTCGCTTCGAGGGCACGTTATATCGCGTTTTATTGCCGTAGCGTGCGGATGGCATGTACTCTACAGAAATAATAGTGACGGAATTTATAGGCGAAAGTCTTATGACGTTTCCCTTCCGTGCGGTATAAGCTTTATCGACACGTTATTATCTTTATTTATTCGCGCGCGCGTCCAGATTTCATTTCAGATATTTACGGATCTGTGTCCTGTCGCTCTCGCGTCCCGGGCATCGCGTCGTTTTAATGATCGCTCCGCCCGATTGCGCCTACCGTCTACATTGTTATCGTACAACAATGACGCGCGAGAGCGAATGCCGATCGAGAAATCTCCTCGTTCGGAATTAATCTGGGTCGCGCGGAAAATAAATTAGCCGTTTAACAACAGGAAATACACGGATCGAACATCTCTTTCCCTAAATGCGAAGAATTCTCATTTCTGCATCGANATCCACATTTAAAACTTCTATCTAAACTGTACTGTTAAAAATGTCATGAAAGTCAATGTGTTTTTAAGTTAAACATTAAGTAAAATAAAGTATCTATAACTGTAAAGTATGTGCATAAATATAATTATATTTAAAAAAAAACTGAATCTGTACTACTGTTAACAGAAAAGTATACAGATGGTACAAAGTATTTTTAGACACTGTTAAAAATATACGCAGCAAAATTTAATGTAATGTAACGGAAGCAAATTTCAAGCAGGTACATTAAAAATATCTAAAGTTGTCAAAAGTGCATTAAATTTTATGCACATACTTTACAGTTATAGATACTTTATTTTACTTAATGTTTAACTTAAAAACACATTGACTTTCATGACATTTTTAACAGTACAGTTTAGATAGAAGTTTTAAATGTGGATCTAAAATTGTTTTTTAAACGCAGGAAGGAGCACTATTTCTTTACGATTCTAGATGGAAGATGTGCATAAGCGATTTCGAGCTGTATTTAACAATATAATTTATCGCGATACGTCAGGTTAAATTTTTGCTAGCACAAAAAATTTCGTCTTTGGTTTATCGCGCCACTCTTGCAACCCCTCCGAGCACAAATTCGCATTGCGCCCATTTTTTCTGATTCCTTTCTGCGCGCAAGATTTCGCTTTATAAAGAAATTGCGGGAGTGTTACCAAAGCGCGCCCGAGAGAATTGATTCCCTCGTAAGATGAGCGGTGGCGAGGGACGTCGTCGGAAGAAGCAGGAGGGGCTGAAGATTAGGACATCGGGGGGAGGACAACGAGGGAGAGACTTTCTTCCCCTTGATACGCTTTTACCTCCGTCGCGTGAACGGAGACATTTTAATTTACGGTCCCCTGTCGATATCGCGCCACCGCCGCCGATCCGTTTCAACGCAGCGAGAACCGACGACGGTCCCTCTCTCCTTCGTCGAATTCATATTGTCATGTTCAGAGGAACGAGAACAACGAAGGTATTACTTAGGAACGGAAATAAAAGAAGTGGCGCGCGATCTCCTTCACTCCGATGCACCGCGAACGGTGAATTTCTTACCAGAATCGCGACTTGGTTGACTTCGTCGCGTATTGTCAAATGCAATTAAGATGCATCGTGCACAGAAAAAAAATTAATATCAAAACAATAATTCACTGTTTCATATATAAGCAAGAATATAAAATCTTCTTGGAAGAATTTATAATCTTAACATGGAGAAAATTTTTCTCTCCATGTAAGCAAATTATGTCTGTTTAAGATTATAAATTCTTCCAAGATTTTATATTCTTGCTTATATATGAAACCATGAATTGTTGATTTGATATCAAATTTTTTTCTGTGTGCGCTCTTCGAGAGAATACTATGCATTAAAGAGAGAAAGTGTGCGTTTTTCCAAGTGAAACCTGATTATCAACATTTCGTTTATTTTAGACAAGCGAGAATTGTTTGCATTGGCAGAAACCAGTTGTGAATTTGCTCGAAAGTGTCACGTTTTCATAAAAGATTGCACACTTCTGCAAAATAAAATATTTCTTCGTTAATTGTTTCCTCTCTTCGTAAATTATATAAAGTATTAATTTACATTAAATATATTATTATTTAAACTATGTTATATACAAAGTATCAATTTACTTTATAATCATGATATCTCATGACAACATTTATATTATTATATTCGCTTAATCACGAAACCATCACATGTCGCATGTGCACGTCGAAGTAAAATTCCAGAAAAATGGTTAACGCGAAACGTAAATTCTGTTCCCTTCGAATGGACCGGGTTGGGGAACGAGAGGGAACAGTTAACGCCGAAGGCAATGTTTTATCGAGGACATCGATCTTTCGCCCCCCTCGAGATATCTCGCCGTGTCCTGCCCGATTATCCTGGCAGTCGATGGACGTCGCGTAAAAAGGGATTCGGAATTGAAGGAGGTTCGCCACGGCGCGACGGTGACGAACGAAATTCGAAGGACGGTGCACCTTTAAGGTGCAAGCCTGCCGGCGGTGTCGGGGGGCGAAGAACAATGGGGGCCGGATAAAAGGGGTGCGAGGTCGGCTCAGAGATGGCGGAGGGAACAGGAGGGATGGGTGCTCAGGCTTCCCTGTGGACGAGAGAAAGGGTGGCTTCGAGAGAGCTCGAAGGGTGGCTAATAGAAACGAAGGGCTTGGTCTGTCGTCGAGAAACAAAGCCGTACAGGTGCTATCGGTAAAAGATCGCAGTGTAAAAAAAGGGCAGAAGAAAGGGTGACGATCGATACGCGATATCAAATCGATCACTCGACTCGGAAGCATGAGTTTCAGTTCTTTCTCAATCGCGAAAAAATTTTGTCCTACTTTTTAACCAAATTTTAGAAATATGAAATTTAATTGCAATACAACGGGGAAAAACGAAAATAAATTTCAATAAAAAATAATTATTGGCATGTATATTATAACGTAATAATAATTGTAAATAATTGTATTAAAAAATGCTAATTATATATATGGAACAAAGTCTCATTGAAAAATTATTTATTGTTTCACTGAGAAAAAAAAATTTTACTTAACACAAAAAAAATTGTTTACTCGATGAATCTCAATAGCTTATTTATTTGCAGTTAAGTTAAAAATTTCTTAATTGAAATATTTATATAAATAAAATAAAAAAAAATTTTTATTCAAGTAATTTTTTCTTGCAATTCTAGAAAATATTTATTGTTAGACTATTTTTATCATTATTTTCAAGAGATAATCAGATTTTTTAATCTAAGAAAATAATTTAATTAAGTTTAATAATATTATTAGTTTATTTAAAAAAAAAATTATTTAAATGTAAAAAATATAAAAATACAAAATTATATACTTAAGGTAATATGTCAATTTGTGCATCAATCGGATATAATGTAGATACGGAACAAATCGCTAACAGAATTTTCTTCTCGAACGAGGGTAAAAGATGATAATTTAACTACACCCCTATAATCTATGTAGACGGCTTGGAGGAATCCTATGAAGCTGCGAAATGCGAGAGATCGCCGATGAACGAGGAGATCCGAACGGTGGCACGCCCAGTATTTGAAATAAGAAATACCCTCGAATTCTCGAAAGCCTGGGGAAAAACAGGAAAGGAGAATCAGTCGAACGAATAAGAAATGAGTATGCATTCCTCGATTGGCCGATATATTTACCTAAAGCAGCGCAGGCAAGATTTTTCTTCCGAGGATTCCGCGATTATTGTTGGAAGACGAAAAAGAATTTCACGGGCGTATCTCGTGAAACTGAAGATTTATTAGTTCGCTCTCATTTTTTAGCTCGATTATATTATCTTAAGAAAATCATCCAGATATTAAATCGTATTGAAATCGTACAGTTCTACTACAAATAGCTACACTAAATTACGAAATTTATACATATTTTAAATAAAAAGATAAATTATTGTTATAATTATTATAAAATTTGCACATGACGGATGATTAATAATGACAATTTCAATCGTTGTAAGTTGAAATAAAATCGAAAAATTGATTGAACGATAATTGTTTGCACTAGAATTTTTCGTTAATTTTTCACTTATTTAAAAATAATAATTATTTATTTGACGATCATCCCCACTAACCACTTGAAAGAGATATCCTCGCATTTGATTGCATTCAGAATCTGGCAAGTCGCGTTATCGTTCTCGGGAACGAAGTTCTTAATCCTCTTTAAGCGGGTATATATTTCGTTCGTCGCGGCAGATAAGTCGGCCACTGGCTCGTATACGCAGATTAAGTACCAAAAATACAGTTTCGAGGGACAGTATTTTATTATGAACATT
This sequence comes from Solenopsis fugax, assembly GCA_003595255.1. Lineage (NCBI taxonomy): Eukaryota > Metazoa > Arthropoda > Insecta > Hymenoptera > Formicidae > Solenopsis > Solenopsis fugax. The sequence goes on along the minus strand of QKQZ01045601.1, from coordinate 3,303 downwards.
TTCGTGCAATGAGGAATATATGGGGAAAAAATGCAAACAATCGGAAAGATTTAATGAGAGAGTCTGCATTTTATTATTTATCAAAATCCTTTAATATCAATCTCGCGATATAAAAATATATTTTTGTAACATCGTGTATCACAATTATTCTTCGCAAAGAGAGAACAAATTTAGAGATATAATCGATGTAAATAAATTTGGTTCAATATCTCTGAATACCGCATGTAAATCGTTTTAATAATTACAATATGTCTGATAAGTAGTGGAAGAAAAATTACGACGGTCGTTTAGATTGCAATCTCCCTTTGCCGTTTCTAATGAGTCCTTGTTCAATCGTTTGCGCAGACATCTTTAAACAGATCATCCCGCACGATGTGTATCTATGAAAAGAGTAAAAGCGAAATAATCACGCGGCACGGAAGATTGCGTTTTTATTTAAATCTCATTCCCGACGGCGCGTTTCCCCGCGACTCGTAATATAACAGAGGGAGAAAAATATCCGTCCGGTGAGAATTAATCCCGAGGAGAAAAATTAGATATTCGCGCCAGACTTCCTGCACGCGTGTGGTTGTGCATACATGTGTTCCCTTCGCGACGTCGCGCGCGAATGATAAAGCGGTAGTCGGATAGAACGAGCGTGTACATTATACTGTATATCCGCCGCAATCGATCTCACAACGAGATTCTCACACGCGGAATTCTTCCCTGGCATTCGGATCGTATTCCAGATAGGTCAATGGTATTGATTGCAATATCGCATATCCGCCTTGGGTATTGCATTGCGTGGGATAAGTAAAGCTTTAAGAATGTTTTGGCTTGTAGCTAAAAGTTATCGAAATTTAAAAACTGAACTGTTTTTGTACGTTTATTTTTTTTTTCTTAATCAACAACAAAAAATTTTGGTCGCGAACGCCCGAATTTCGGCCCTGAAACTAGCTGCAAAGAAGAAAACTTTAATTTATAATGGTTTTTGCAGTAAAAATTAATTTTGCTGCAGTTTTAAATAACTTTTAAACGACTGGTAAGTGGAGCTAAATAAATTTTTGCACGAATTTATTAGAGTTTTATTAGTATATGTAAAAATGTTAATTTAATTAGTAATGCTACTTCCTCATCAAATTTGCAAATAAGTATTGCAAAATGCAATTTTACATAAGAAACAAGAAACAGAAAATTAAATAACTTTTAAACCAATAAGTGAAGTGTTATAATTTACTTAAATTTTCTACAAATACTCAAACGTAATACTAACATAGAATCTATGATAAATTTTTATATTTTTGTTAAGGTTTTGAGTTGGTTGGTTTGAGTTGGTAACGACAATTGCGACTTTTTTAAAAGATGCAAATTTAATAGCAATGATAATTAATTGAAATCATATTAATAATTAAATAAGCTATTATATTATATTATACAATAATTAAATAAACGTTTAATTAAGCTTCTAGATAATTTCATACTATGAATTTCATAATGAAATCAAAGAAATTAACTTGTATTAATATATTTAAAATCATTATTTTTATTCAAATTATTTATTTACTTTTCTTGGTAAATTTCAGATTACAAATTTTATCGTGCTGTCGAAAATACTTAGTTTGCAGGAATAGTATTTCCTTCAATCCACCGACGTTTATCGGCAATCACATCAGCATCGTCGTCCTATCGTCGCGCCACGTGCAATAACGCTCGCAGAGAGGCGCGAATTGAATTCGCAAATTGCATCTCGCGTAAATTGCCGGGACCGTCTTTAATCCCTCTATGTCTCTCTCTTTCCCTCGCAACTCGCCCCGGGGCTCGATCCTAATAGTCGTAAAGAGTAATTCGTGGATGTCCATCTAGCACGAGCACATCGTCGCACGGGAATCTGTTACGGTACATTAACTTTAAACATCACCTATTCGGTGAAATCACGGCCGGACATCGTAACATGGCTCTCTCGCCTCTAATCGATAGACGCTAAAGGATCACGATGCGATTTACGTGGTTCCCCGAGCTCCGACGAGCTTTGAATAATTTGTTGACAGCGCCGTTGAATAACTTGTTTATCGTAATACAGAATTCCTAAGATAAACCTGATAATAAGACTATAGGGAGACTTCAAATAAGTCTATCGTCCAAGATCACGAAATCGGATATAATAAGAGAGACACAGTAAAACCTCAATCTAATCATTTACTTTATCTAATTATGAGGTTTTGTATTGAAATAATATATACACACATACATATGAAATTGTAACATTATATATTGAAATAACATATATAAAACCGTGTGTAGTTGTGGTTTTAAAGGACAATAAACAATTTTACGTCTTCATATATTTCCACAGATTAAGAATTTTTTACAGATATAATTTTTAATTCTCACGTTCTACACAGAAAAAAATGACTATCAAATCAACAATTCATTGTTTCACCTTGATCAGATATAATTTGCTTACATGAAGAAACAAAATTTCTTTATATTAGCAAATTATGTCTCTTTGAGATTATAAATACTTCCAAGGAGATTTTATATTCTTGCTTATATATGAAACAATGAATTGTTGACTTGATACTAATTTTTTTTCTGTGTAGTCACGGGAGTTTTGTAATGGCGGTGAAACTTGATACCGCATACCGCTTGATTGAATCTTGTGAACTTTTAAGTCTTAAGAGGAGCGCTTGGAAGAGACCTCCTCAGGACGAGAACGAGAAGCGTGTCACACGAATTTTTTCCGGGCTATTAAAAGGGAGCGCCCGCTTTGAATTCGAGTATCTCAAGTAATTACCAAAGATAATTCGATGAGGGTCTAAAGCCGCCGTGAAGAGGCAAGCAGCGAAGGAGGCACCAGAGTCGAGATGATGTCGAGAGGATAGGTCGAAGGTCGTCTTGAAAGGAGTTTGATATAAGGAACGCGTCGACATAAAGAGAACAAGGGATTGGGGCGAACAAGAGTGGCATTCGATCGGCGAATGACACGAATGGAAGCCGCAGAAGAGGCGCGGCTCCCTCTCTTCCGGAAGACAATGATTCCAAAGGTAGTCATTGTAAAATTTGCACAATAAAAAAATCTTAACATCAAGTATTAAAATATACGAATACACTGTAGATATTTCATACATCACTCAATGGAAATAAATTTCGCTTAATTAATTTATACTGCGTACACAGAAAAAAATTAGTATCAAATCAACAATTTATTGTTTCATATATAAGCAAGAATATATAGTAAAATCTTCTTGAAAGAATTTATAGTCTTAATCCTTAAACACACCGATTTTGTAAAATACGGAAACACATTTGCGGGTCTGAGAGACT
>QKQZ01045591.1:0-10996 GCA_003595255.1 Solenopsis fugax | reverse complement strand
GCAATTACCGCGACGCAACTGTTTCTTTCACTGCTCGTAAGATGCTTACCGCCCCGGCCTTCTTACCCCCGTTTCTCTTTTGTCCTTCTCATGATTCTGCGAAAAGCCATTCCTCGCCATCGCGAAGTACCGTGACGCGCATTACATCTCGCGCCGGTCTTTATTCGCCTGGAAACGTCATTTTAATAGCGTAAATGTAGAGAGCCGAGGGTTTAAAAAAAAAAAAATTGATTTTCGGTATTTCGCGTATCATAAAAGCTAAATGAATAAAATTTAAGTAAAACGTAGTTGTGTCTTTGCAAAAGTAAACTTCTGAACTAAAAAAAAAAGTTATTAAAAATGTGATTGCCTAGGTTTTATATATTTTAACTGAAATTCTATGAAAAAACGTGAAAAATAATATGAGAGCTTCGGTATAAAAATATTAATATGTATTATGATAAAATGAACACCAATGAACCCAGAGTAATATATAATTTCTCCGGGAAACGTGTAAAATCATATTTCACAAAAACATAATAAATCATTATAATATCCTGAAAATCAATCGCAACAGAACATGGCAATCTGCGTTTGTATAAGCATGTTCTTTAATTACATCGCTGCAGTATCGAATCTGTTGTAATTATCAAACCGGATAATTGTTAAATATGTGATGATGTATTAATAGCATAATGCCAGAAACATTACAGCTAGTATAACGCGATAATATTAATTATCAAGTAATGGTCATTCTACAGCGTTAATTTACCTGCGTAGCGCGAAACATTAAATTTCAGTAAAACTCGATGTGAACGTCCATAGGTATTACTTAACTTCGTCCGCAAATATAGCTTTGATCCAATCGTGGTCGATCAAACAATTAGTATCGACAAATAAACGCGCGCGTTGTTGTTCGTGCCCGATTCTCGTTCGCCGCGCACTCCAATTTTAGTACGTGAAATTTAATTTGATGTTCTCGGTATCGAATAATCAATGCGTCATTCAATCCTTCGGTGGGTGGGGGAGGGGGAGAAGAGAGAAAAGAAAGAACTTCCCTCAGCTTTTACCGCATAGACCAGAGGGACACGGCTCGTCGTGCATCATAATTTTTCTAGACGTTTATCTTAGCTCGCGAAGAACCTCGTCATATTTCACCACCCTCTGAAGACGTTTGGGGAGAACTATGGAACGTTATCGGTCGAGGGAGCGCGTCAAAAATACATCCGTCGGACCACGCGAAGAGTAAGACAGAAAGAGAGAGAGAGAGAGAAAGAGAGACTGGATGGATGGATGGACGTCTCTTAGAGGGATTTGGTAAAGATGAAAGGGCGAAGCCGAAGGCGAAACAGGCGAATCAGGAATGATGTTGCACGCAATCTTACTCCCGAGGGGAATCTCTCGTGAGAATAGAGATAAGACACGAAGCACCACGTAGGTAGGTAGGTGTCGAATGATTTGCATACAAAAGAACGAAACAGGGTAAAGAGACTGGAAGAAGCTCGAGTCTGCTCGGGCCCGCGCCGCGGTCGATATAAAGCGAAATCTTCATTCCGGGAAAGGTCGCTGCATCGTATTACTACGCGTAATATAAAATGCAGGAAGAACGAGTACGGAGCTAAGCGAGATTGCGTCAACACGTGGAAGAAACACTCTCGACTGCGAAACGCAACAACCGTTCTCTCGACGCGAGGATGATCTTGTAACGTAAAACTACAGAAATTGAAACGGGGAGAAAATGAAATTTCAGCTGATATCATTTTCTCAGACACTGCGTCAAAGGCAATTCGAAGTCGAGGACTCTCGGAATTTTTGTGCTCCGCGTTCTCTCGACTAAAAGACGACCTAAGTTGCGCCTCGATTTCGTAAACATGTTTTTGATGCGGGAAAGAAAACTGTTTGGCGGAAGTAGCGTTTTAAACCGATTGCGATATATCAGGCCCGGTAGAGAAGTGGATGGAAGTCCCGACGATAAGTGAACATCCATCTCGATAAATAGACATTGATGGGGTGTAGGTAACTCGAAAATTGGCTCGCATGCGAAATGATTACATTGTGCAGCGCTGCAAGTGACCCGGTTTCGCTAATCACGCTGCGGACAATGAGATTGCGTAGAGCCAAGCGTGACCACAGTCTTCACGTGTGAGTGTGCATGCGTGTACCTGCAGGCACAACCGCGACAATATGTGTCAATTGAAACGGCTTTATTGTTATTAGACGCGTCGGCACGCTCTCGACGAGGGCTACGTCGCGAGATAACGAGACGAGGGCTCGATAAGAGGAACGATTGTTCATCGCGGTTCAGACGGGACTCATGAATATTAAACTAAATCTGTATTCACCGCGAAAACCGCAGCCAGATTTGCGATAAGGACTTACTGCAAAGCTGCGCCCAATTGCGCTGACAATCTGGGCTAACGATCGGTCATTCCTTGCTAGATATTACGGCCTTACCTGTAACATAAACGGAGAAAGAAGATTAGTTGATTGTTATATTTGATTAAATTGAAACTTTTTGCTCTTATTATTTATATCAACAACATGGCGTTAATATAAAATTGTGTAATTAATAATTGCGTCATTATTAAATTATTTTGAGTGTAACGTAAGAGTCGCTTGTTTCCTTCCTGTTGAAGGGCAACATGATCGAGCGCAGCGTGAGTTAAGTGACTATGCGCATCTTTAGACGGAGGAGACGGAGAAAGAGGGGAAGAAAAAAAAAACGAGAAGAACCGACACTGTCTGGGTCGTGATATCTGTCTCCTTCCTCGCCGGAGCGCTTTTTCCCACGGGATCGTTTGTCTGGCAGACATGCGCCAGGGACATTTTGAAAAGCGCGTTCGACGGCACACAATGGACGAGCGCGCTCGCCAAAGCAGAAGCCGTGCTTTTGCCGGTTTATTCACCTCTCACCCTTCCACTTCCTGCCTACTTCCTCCCCTTCTGATTCGCCAGGTAAACAGCCGCACGAGGGATACGCACGATCGCTCGCATTCGACTCGCTTTTCGCGCACGCCCCCGCTGAGAAAAAAAACTTTTCATGTGCAAGGTTTGCACGCGAGTGAGACCAGTAGCGTATTTCGAAGTCGCGCTGTCGTCAAAGGATCTCGCACAATCTTCAAAAATTTAAATTCCGACTCATGCTTTGATAAAAATGTTCTCTTTAAAAATTAAAAAAAAAAATCAACATCCATTCATTTGCACAGAAAAAAAATTAGTATGAAATCAACAATTCATTGTTTCATATATAAGCAAGAATATGAAATCTTCTTGGAAGTATTTATAATCTCAAAGAGACATAATTTGCTAACATAAAGAAATTTGTTAATTAACCATCGTTGAAAATGACTTAAAGAAAGTCGAAACGCGTCCGAATTTTGTTTATGTATCTGCGCTACAGATGTATTAGCACTTTAATATACTTATATTGTATTAGTGACGCACCAACAACCACGTTTGACTCGCACATCCTCTGTTTACTTGTTTTATTTTAAAGAAATTTTGTTTCTTCGTGTAAGCAAATTATGTCTGATCAAGATTATCAAATTCTTCCAAGAAGATTTTATATTCTTGCTTATATATGAAACAATGAATTGTTGATTTGATACTCATTTTTTTTTCTGTGTGACATGTTGAAATAAGTAACTTTACAAACTTTCAAGTTTATACGAATCATATGTCAAAGGATGACAAACCCCATAAATGTGTACCTAAGTTGAAATTCTTTCTAGTCAGTACATTAAAATAAAATCTCTCAGAAAGCTTGCACGTAGATAAAAAGATTCCCGTGTAATCCCGATATTCCTCAAGTCTTTACTTCCCTCGTCATGCCAAAACGCGAAAATACCAAACGTGCGCTTTGAGTCTCTACAATAATGTAAAATACGGCGCGTCCCCCGGGCACATAGGAGGGATACACCCTTGTGCAGGGAGGGAAGATCGCTCGCCGTGCGAACGTACGGGCGCGTTGCGTGCATGTGTGCGTGTGCAGGGGAGTGAAAAAAAGCGTGTAACACACAGCACATACGCGCGTCAGTGCATGCTGGCATTGTTGCCCTTCTTGGCGCCACCCCCGCACCCTCCGCGCCCTCCCTGCAACGCGGTCCCCCGTGTACGTATGTATAATGGAAGCACGGCACGCGAGTGCCGACGAAGGGCGATATACCCTTTGCTCTTTGCCTTTGCGGGTCGTCAACGCGCGGAGAAAACATCGACGACGACCTTCGTCTTGCACGAGGACCTGCACGAGGGTTCAACGAAGCTGCTTTCAACTTACAGCAGTCATTACGATCGCGTGCGTTGCCCTTCGTTTACGCACGATCGACAGTTTACTTTTCGCATCCGTAATGTACATCACGGAGATCGTCGTAACGTCTGCGGGTCTACTCTCGCAGGATACTCATACGTCATTGCCCCTAACAGATATATTGTCAATCGCTTAAAGATTCTTAGAAATATATGTGAAATTCTCTGAGACATAAGGACATAAGTAGAAGCATCAAATATACGAGACATAAGGACCTAAGTAGAAGTGTTGATATGCGAAATGAAAACATCACAATACCAGTGGAGTCTTGGTCTAGTGGTGAGAGAACTAGTCGTCGGAACAAGGGATCCCGAGTTCTCAAATCCAGCCAGCTCCTTTATTTTTCAATCGTCCACAGATATCGAAGCAGCCTAATATTGGGAGACTTTCTAAACATCTTACACGTATATTAAGTTTCACTGAAGCCGAATCAGTTTTCATACAAACTTTGACATACCTTAATACAGCAAAGGATTGTTTTATATAAATACTGTAAGATATTATCTGGAAATCTATAATTAATGTTTCAGAAATATAAAGCGTTATATTCACATGAGACTCAATGTCACTCTGCAATAAAACAAACCTTTGCTGTATTAAGATATGTCAAAGTTTGTATAAAATTTGATTCTGCTTCAGCGAAACTTAATATACAGATTCTTAGAAATACTTCCAATATTAGGCTGCTTCGATATCTGTGGACGACTGAAAAATAAAGGAGCTTGCTGGATTAAACTCGGGATCTCTTGTTCCGACGACTAGTTCTCTCGCCACTAAACCGAAACTCTGCACTGGTATTGTGACGTTTTCTTTTCGCATATCAACACTTCTACTTATGCCCTTATGTCTCAGACAATTCTATATACAAATTCAGCCAGCTCCTTTATTTTTCGGTCGTCCACAGATATCGAAGCAGCCTAATATTAGGAGTATCTTACAGATTTCCAGAAAATATCTTACAAAACCTTGTAAAATTTTTTCAGAAATTTAATCACGCGTATAAGCCTTCCTTCTATTCCAAACATCCTGATATATTCCGCAAGACTTTCATGAGACTTTAGAAAAATTAGAAACAAAAGAGTTGACTTTTAAGACTCTTTCTTTTCAAATGTAAAGAAGTTAAATTTTATATTAAATTTTAAATTTGATTAATTTAGATACAGAATTTGCGTCGCCTGTAATTGGGTATTCTACGAAATTCATTGTGATGAAAATATATATCCTAATCATTACAGCTGGGTAGCGATAATGTAACTTTCTTCTTATGGTGGACATGTGAAAAGTGAAAATTCTTTCCACTGAAGTAAATGAAGAAATTTGTCACTTCCCACGTTTCGACTTAAGGAAAAAGTTAGTTGCATGATCGTTGCCTTGGAGGAACAATACTGCTAACACAAACTACTAATTTCTGCTGTTTTAAAATAATAAAAGAAGGTTTCTCAAAAATCTTTTGTGAAAAATGCCAGTAAATCAGAGTCTCGTAAATCTTAACGACTTAGAGGCCATATTTATCGCCTCTTTTCACTTTCGCTTTTCGGGTTCGCCTGATTTTTTTCTTCTCTTTTTTAGCGTCTTCAGACCGGAAGGGATCAGAGCACAGTCGTCTACAAGCCTACACGTGGCTCGACCGAATGCGCGTTTAACCAGAAACAGGAAACCGAAAGAAAAGAGAGAGACAGCTGAGTATTACGTGAAGTTTTAGGGGAGTCGTCGATCGTTTCGTGAACGTGCCCTGTGGTAGCGGGCAATAAGGCCGGTGGTCGTCGATGTTCACGACGCAATAACGCGGTTGTAAAACCGTAATATATTTTATAGTACATATAGCAATAAAGCAATGTGCCTCCACATCTGGCCGCGTCAGCCAGTCTCTCACCGGGATGCACGACCGACGGCAAATAATTCGATTCTTCCTTTCTTCTTTATCTCAAAATCCTTCTACCTTCATTCATATATATCTCTCTCTCTTTCTGCTTTCGCTTCTCGAAAAGGTTTCTTCTTCCTAACGAAGTTTGCGACAGGATCGCGTCGCGATGCTTTTATTCCCACGCTCGTTCATTCGCGATTATCGTGTATCAAGAAAATAATTGAAGAAACCTAATTCTCGATTTTTAAGAAACGCTTGAAGAACAACGATATCATTCTTTCTCAAAAAATACACATGTTCAGAAAGAAGATATCCTTAAGAAGTACTTAAAGTGCTATCTTTTTTAGATAAATCAATGTTAGCAAGAAAATAATGTGTTATTACGTAGCGGAAGATTAAATGCCGGAAATGAGATATTCGATAACGTCGTAAGTATAGTTAACAAATGATAAAAAAAAGACATAAACACAGATCGAACAGGATAGAAGAGAATGACAAATTGCACGGGCATAACTAAAGTGTGCATTTAAATTCTTAAACGCCATCTCGCTTCTTCCATTCGGTAATAAATATTCGTGTATAAAAGTATGCGCGTATACTTTCTACGAGTGTAAAACAAGCTCCGCAAACACGCTGCCAACACACAGTCGTAAAGTCAAGTCCAACCTTATCCGCCATCAATAATTTTTTTTTTATATTCCATCGCGAGATCCTCGTTTCACGAGGCATTGATTATCGGATCGTCAGCTATCGACTGCGAGCTCCTCGAGCAGTCGGAAAACATGGGAAGATGCGACGATAAAGTCAATCTCGGTTCCGTCATTGTACGCGTCTTCGCTATTGTAGACGCGATTTTACGAGGCTCGCTTGCGCAATTGTTAACCGAGACTCGCGCACAAGCATGCAACAAAATCAAAGAGAGGTCGACATTACAACATGCGCGCGTCGCCCGTGCTTATCGCTGAATTGCGTATAGAAGATAAATGAAGTTAAGGTCGTAATTTAGCCGCCACGACGATCTCGTTTCACTCAAGAAGCTCGAAATTGCTTGAATTTATTGTTTGTGATATATCTCGCGTTGTACGTGGATTTGTATTTTTAGAACCGTGAATCAGTCGCCGTTGATTCATCATAAACTTAAGAGAAAAAAAAAATTGCCTCGCCCGACTCTCTCTCTCTCTCTCTCTCTCTCTCTCTCTCTGCTTTAAAACAGAAACGGCAGTATTTCCTCGAGCTCAATAGGCTCTTTTTCTCTATATGACATTTCTGCGAAATTACGTCTGTCCGATTGATCAGCTCCTGCGTCACTGCTCGAACATATCGCGTGTTTCAACGATCGAATAAATTCGTCTTCGTCCGGAATTGCGAAATGCTAAAATAAGCCAGCTCCCACTCGTGTTTAAATAAGAGTTCCTAGCATTGAGGCTTGCGAAACTTTCGCTGGCCGTGCTTGTCTGCCCTATATAAATGTAAAACGCGTGAATTCCCACTAACGCATTCTCGTCGAGAGCGCTTCATCGACCACTGAAACTGAAATTGAAACTGCGGCTATCATTACAAAATTCCACACAATAATTCCAATAATAATTAATAAACACTATATATATATATATATTTCATTATATTACCAATTTATGATACATTAATAATAATAAATGTTTATAAATAATTAATATTGCCGTTTACATTAAAAACGAGTACTGTTGTCCACGATTTAATAAAAAAACGTGCGTATAATATCATTGAGAAAATTTGAAACTCACAAGATTGTCTTAAACTCGCGTGCGTGACACTCATAAAGAGATTTATTAAAAAAAAGTCTCGCTTACAACGTCCCGTGATCCCGTTAAGTGGTTTATTATCTTTGCATATCATCGTGATGGTGCCCCTTTGAGCGATCCGCATGTCAGAAACTGATGTAAAAATAATATCCAAGGCCACTCGGGCCGAGCGTATTCCCGCAGTTACCAGACGTTCCCGATAAAGCTCGTTTCACTGAGGTTGTATATATCGGGTTAATCGTTTCAACGATTCGAGGAACTTCAAAGTGCCGGAACGCGAGTTCCCGGCCCACTTTTTCGCCAGACTCCAACTACGCACGAGCCACCTATAAGACATTATCGGCCGTATATTTTAGAAGTTCAGTTGCATACGATACGTGTCGAACACGTGTACGTGAACGTACAATATCAAAAGAAGTAAACAGAAAAATTACAGTCGATTGACCTGATTAGGGGACAATTGCAACACGGGGACACACGCCGGAGGAGTATTTTTCGACGCGTACAATCGTTATTATAGTCACTAGAAATAATACCTATTTATTTAATATTTATTCATCCGGGAATGACAAGTAGTCATATCAGTAATGACAGTAAAATACTTCCGTCATAATAATATCGTCATAAAATTATCCAATTTCTCGAACGTACCTAATGCGATCTAATCTGTGGAAATACCATAGAAAACTTTTGTACCAGATTCGTTGTACGATGATGACGAAAATAAGACCGTTCGAATCGATAACTCGATAGGTTCGGAGCTAATGCTGGTAAAAGTGCATCCACGCCTCCGTGCCGTGCCATTTGGCATTTCGATTGCCGTGGAATCGCGCAATCGCGATTTCCAATGCGCATTGCATTCCAATAAATTAAATTCCAGTATATTAAGGGACGCGCACATACGCTAGTTACCTTTCGATTTGTTTGTTATAATTCATATTTAATGCCACAGAGCTGGCAATATTAATATAGGAGAAAAGATGATCCTTTGATCCGTTGTACCTTTGATTCATTGTACCATGTTATTTTGTGAAATTATCTATTGGATATTTGTGAAAGTAAAAATATATAATTTGCAGTTTGATTACTAAAAATTTTTATAACCTTGAATTTTAATAATAAATAACATTAAAGAGATCAGTACTGTTATAAAAAAATCATTTATTGTTTGAGTATAAAGTAAATAGTTTTAAAAGTTTTCTTTATCTCATAAAATGTTGCATATATATTCTATCTTATTTGAATTGTCTATTATTAAATAATTATATAAAAAAATTATTTAAAATTTAACACTCTTAATCTACAATAAATAAAAAATGAGCAAAGGATGTATTTTTATCAGTAACAAATATTGTACTTTGAAAAAAGAAAAGTAAAGATAAAAGTAAAGATCAAGGAAGAGTATGAAAAAAGATATAAGAAAATTTTGTTTATATTCAAATTAAATTTGTAATACTAAATTGTTTTTATCTTTATTGTATTGTGATCAAGTTAATTTTCACATACTTTATATAAAACTTGATATAGTATAAAGAAACAGTAAAAATATAAATATAAATATATGAAATATCATTCTTCATACAAACTTTATGTATGCATACATATAGATCAAAAATACATTATGGATGTCGCATCTTTGATCAAAATTCAATTTTTTTCTAATGTTAAAAAATAGCAATTTAAATCTACAAAAAATATATCAATGTCAATACTTGAAAGAATATTTTAGAATTGTTCTTCTATTTTTAGACATCAAAATAAAACTTGCATAATAAAAAATGTCAAAATTGTCAAAGGCTTCATCTTCCCCTACTTTAAAGAGAATATTGATATACACAAGAGTGTACTTACAAACGCAGCAAACCTTGTCGAGATTAATAATACTCGCGAAATATTAGAGGCCGCGGCGATTTTAAAATTCGTCGATACGCACAAAGACACGCGCAAGAAGCGAACACGATATAACGTCCTAGAGACCGCCAAAAGAAATTTATTGCCCAATGTGGACCTCTGTTACGTACTTCTGTCAGCGACATGAAATATATGATCACCGTTTTTATCGTACGATCACGGTGAAATCACGACAGCAGCGACGCGGAGAAAGCTACAGTCTGCTTGGCCGTCGTTTATGGCCGATCGCAGACATCTGGTTACGCCGCGTCGTCGTCATCATCGTCGTCGTCGTCTTCGTCGTTGTCTCCCAAACTTTTGCAACGCGTCGCGCCGCTCCCCATTGTCCTTTTTACGGTCCCTAAATTTGTCAATCCGTCGCCAATTCGATTATCGTGCGTGAAATCCGCCGGACGAACGGCATTTGAAAGTTAAAAGCGGGACGTGCGTCATCGTAAAAATAACTCGCTACTCCGAGGGATTCCTCGTTCTACGAGAGCGACCCGAGGTTATGTAATAAAAATACTATATGCGCGATAAGTCGCTTTCCTGTGAAGGATTCGGTCGAAAAATTCAATAAGTCACATTTCTCGCACAGAGAAAAAAAAATGCTGCTGAAATAGTTTAATTGGAAATATCATGTTAATTCAACAACAGTATTAATGAAATAAAAGGATTAATAGTAAAGATAATAACGAGTTAAATGAAAAAATTTAGATAAATTAACTGCATATATTAACAAATGAAACTTTTTAATTGAATTAAACTTTTAATTCGTACATTACGGCACTTTTTTCAATGCGTGAACTTTAATAAAGAGAATTTTAATACAGGGAATTTAATTTTAAAAAATACCATCATTTAACATTTTTAATTATACTAATTTAATTTACCTTAATCCACTTAATGATGTAGCATGTTAAAAGGAATTTATTTAACTTCTCATTTAAGTTTATTTAAAAATTGTTATCTCTAATTAAATTCCTCTGCTATAATAGACTCCTCTGATATAATAGTAAAATCTACACGCATTTATTTCTTGCTACGTTTTTATTGAAGTGGATTACTTAGAAAAATTTTATCTTCTCGTGCAATCATGCGGCATCAAAGTCTTAAAATTGATAAATTTGCCGAGTCGTTCCTCCTCCTGAAAAAGTCTTTGCGCCGCGCGCCGCC
>QKQZ01045590.1:0-10805 GCA_003595255.1 Solenopsis fugax | reverse complement strand
TAATTGTTATAGAAGTAAAATAGTACAATATATTGTAATTATTTGTAATATTCATATAACCCTATTATTCAGGAATATCATTTCTAAATGTTAAACGTAACGCGATCGTAACTTTCCTCCGATTATTTAAAAAATGAAAAAGATTCTTTCATATTTCCCCGTATACAAAGAATTGTTATGACTCGGATATGATCCCATTATTTGTAACATTGTTGCCTTAAATACAAATATTGTGGAAGAAAGTTCGATCGCGGAATATCATTGAAAGAAATCGCATTCTTTATAAGTACTCTTTCAACAATTTCAACGATTTGGTAAACTATGATACAAACGCGATTATTTGTTTCATCAAATATTATAGACCTATCACTTGAGAATTTATTTTTTTTTTATTCTATCACATAGTACTTTAGTCATATAAAAACCGAAACATTGAAAGTAGTGAGCTAATTGCTTGGCATTTTATTTTTTATTTTAAATAGATTAAGCTAATGTTTATATGCACGTAAGTGCCAAAATGTGCCAAGTGAATATACATGCAGAAAACTAATATCTTTCGATATATTATAACATCTTTCTGTACTTATAAAGAATGCATTGAATAAACGCAAGAAAAAAATGCATTATTATAATGTTTCTCTCTTAAATCCTAAATAGTTCTTTCAAAATGGTGTTATGGTATATGCGGCCTCTAAGAAAATAAAAATATGCCGTCTACTTATCAGGTGAGTCTCTCTCATGAGACCACGTAACATCGTATCGACCGGAAGAGTCAGATAGAAAAAATGAAAGGAGAAAAAATTTGGATATTATCTAGATATTAAAAATGTCTATAATCAAAAGAATGGACTTTCTCTATCTTTCTAAAATTGCTTCTTATATCCTTGATTTATTTATGAATGTAAAGCACATCAAAGAAAAGTTTATTTCAATAATTCTTATATATCCCTACGTTATTCTCTATTGTTGCATAATTTTTTAAAAACAGTAATCTTTAGACCATATATACCATAATAGAGAAAATTGTAATTTTTTTTAAATAACATCTATTATATTTTAATATTAATAATTTGCAATAAAAAACTGACGTAATAAAAACGTTCATTTATTTTTTGGCCTCACTTTTTGACACTAAACTATAAAGGTAATTGAAAGGGGAAGAAAAAAAATAAACGAGAAAGCAAAAACAATAACAACTAGGACTGTTGCGAATGTCAGAGAATTCCACAATTAAGTAAATATCTGCTATAATACCCCTTTGTGTTGCAGATAATAAAAAAATTCTTGATTATATCTCTCGCGGAAGATTAATCCTATGTAAACTGGTAAATGTCTTACAAGTCATGTAAAAGGGTTGTTAAATGTTTTGTGCGGGGTATTAAACTTGAGTTTAATAATTTCATCATTCTCGAAAAATCGTAATTATGTATATATATTAAATAAAAGTAGTCTTTAAAATTGATTATTGTAACATTTTCATGTCTATATATGAAGAAAAAATTTGATAATGCTGTCCTATCTATCCTATAATCGTTTATATCTTAGGCAATATATATATTTCTCATCATGAGTGTATAGTCATTTGTTTTATCATAGAGTTTAACAACTACATCTTTAAAATGAATATACGCATAGAGCCGGGTACATAGACGTGCCTCACACGTCCTAATCAGCATACTTCTAGCATGCCACTGAACTGTAACACGTATGTCACGTTTGACTTGTGTATGCATTATATTTTTATATATATATTTTTATTTATTTATTTATATTCATGAGTTATTTTTTTTTGATTAAATTGAAAAATCCTAAATATCTCTAACATCCTTACAATCTACAATTGTAAAAGCCTACAACACGAAATGAGGGTAATTGGTTCAGTAATCTAATTGAATAATTGATTGAAGATTAACTTCTTCGTTACTATCACACACTATTTAATTTAAATGTCCTCTAATAACTCCATCGCAAATACTAGTACACAATTAAGCATATTTAAGACCTAAAAGAGTGGATTGTGTTACAGAAAGTACAAACATATATAAGCCACATTACGAAATGAAAGAAAGCAAGCGTATTTTATATAAAATTGTTAAAAATATCGATTTTTAAACTTCGATGTGTCCGAAGTGAAATATTTTTCAACAAACTGTATTAATACACCTAAAGAATATGACAAAAGGCGCAGAACAAATAGAAAAAGAAAAGAAGAAATAAGCGGCAGTAACATCGATAGATAAAAAAAAAACGAAAAACAAATGATATATATATATATAATACCGTTTATATAATAAAATTGTTTTAGCGCTATCTATTTCGGTTGTTTTGTAAACTCCCATACTCTTTTTGTAACTATATGAGAAATCTTTGTTATTAGATATATAAAAACCTAGAAATTATATAATATATAATATATTTATGTACTCTTATATATAATATTTATATCTTCAATATTAGGTTTTCAACGAAAAATATAAAATTTGTTAATACTTATATTATTACATTCAGTACGAATCAATTGGAAAATCCTATTAAATATATAGATTTAAATATAATAGAAATATCATTTTTTCTGTGACATACGTTTCACAGCTCAACCATCGAGAAAAAAACCTCCCATTCTTTTAATGTAAGTGGGAGGAGACTTTTGTTGCGTTTATTAATATTATTAATTTTTCTTTAAACAATTATATAGTTTTCGAGGTCCCGAAACTTTGTCCACAACTGCAATTATATTGTTCTCGCGCTAAATGTTCTGTAACCCGCATATATTTGCGTTGTAAACGCTAAATGTATAGTTATTAACACCCTGCTAGATATTTATCTTGAATTATGTATAAAATAAAACATCTTTGTTTTCCTTTTAGGATCAATAACGCTACTTTTTGGAAAGCGTTACATTTAAAAAATGTGATGTTCACTGAATTATCTATACACGTATATATCGAGAGAGAAATGTAATTTAAGATTACACCAGTAAAGATTCTATCATATTCGTACTCACTTTGGCGATAAATCAATTGTATTCTTAAAGTCGATTGGATTCTTGCGGGTATATGCTTACCGCGATAAGAAAATGTATTCTTAGTTTTGTCACTGTACCAGAGTAAAAATATAAGTCCTTGCAAAATCGTGATATTACTCACATGATATTTTTTCAGAGTCTGCGGCTGCCATCGTCTTCTCATTCTTTTTTTAAATAGACGATAAGTGGAAATTGTAACAGAATTCTAAGGAAAGATTCGGGTCTAACTTGTTGAAACAACTGGAGTCTGACAGTAAGGACACTCGCGTTGATTCGGAGCGCATGTCGAGCAGACCACGTAATGATTGCAGGATAGAGTAACCGTACGATTCTGCTCTTCACAAACCATGCATTTTGTTGCCGTTTCTCTATACAGCACCTGATAATACAAGCAACGTCAGTAGAACATATGTATTCTATCATTTCTTCTCATTCATTTGAAAGATATCGATTATTTGGACGGATAGTAGTAAGAGGTTTTACCTTTTCCACCTCTTCGAGATCTGAGCGCAATTGTGACTGAATTGATTTCAAGGTGGCTATTGATAGTGTTCTGAGCTCGCTTATTTTCCTCAATGTATGAAGATATGGGCCGCTGTTGGACACCTTGTTCTCGACCCTAAGTGCTTTCAAAGCCTGCAAAAAATCCATTCTCTGGAGCACAGAAGAAATCGGACTCGATATTAAGAGAGAAACATGCGCCAAGTTAGGCGGGATATTCACCTCATCCCTTTGCTGTTCGGCGATATTCGCTTTTCTCTTCGCTTCCTCGCTTTCCAATTGCCACGCCGCGCAAGCCGCGCGCGCTTGATTAATACGCTCATCCCATGTCGCCAATTGAGCGCGGCTCGAGGACAATTCGTCTCTAAGCCTTTGTACCTGCAATATGCATGTATAGGTGATACTACGAAACTCGTTTTTGAGATCTAACACGAAACTCTTTAAGATCGTGCAATTCTAACCTCGGACAACGATCCTGTGTTACTTGGACTAATGGAAAATGCATTGACCAATGGAGATGCAGGTAGAGTGGGTTGCGTACGCGACGGTGACATTCCTTGGTTCGCAAAATCGAATAAACTACTATTGAATCCGCTAAGCTTAGAAGCCGAGCTGCTAAGTTGCGAAATGTGATTGCTAAATGGATCTGATATCTGATTTATAAATGGCAATGTCTGAAAGTAACCCGAAAACTTTACATTAGTAAAACAATTTGATATTTCTCACAATATCGCTAAATAGAAAGAATAGTCAGCTTACGGATTCCATGGAATCTTGATGAGA
This sequence comes from Solenopsis fugax, assembly GCA_003595255.1. Classification (NCBI taxonomy): domain Eukaryota; kingdom Metazoa; phylum Arthropoda; class Insecta; order Hymenoptera; family Formicidae; genus Solenopsis; species Solenopsis fugax. The sequence continues at coordinate 6,496 of QKQZ01045590.1, read as the reverse complement.
GAATCTCGATCCGGTGAGAAAACCAGTCTGTAATTGAAGCGGGCTCGACGATGGTGAGAAATTGGTAAGAACTGAACGTTCAGCCATGCCCGGTATATTGACCGGGGCCGAGCTACCGAGTAGACCGGAGCTAGCTAGGCCTGCCGATATCGAATTGCTAATTGGTGAATTTGTATCCCTATGAATTGAATCGACTAAATTTAAATCGTCTAAGTGCATCTCGTCTAATGCATTTCCTGAAAAAGAGTAAAAAATGTCAGAGTATGTTGCACTGTACAATACGTTAATATAAAGGATACGAGACTGTATACTCACCTACTACGGATTCCACAGTATCGTTTGAGTAGAATGAATTTGCAAGTGGTGAAACAGTAGTTGCTAATGAGTGACTGCCTAATGTCCCGTTCAAATTGTACGCGATGTAAAGGCTCTGTTTCTGTTGGGCCTTTTCAGCTTTAGTTAACAACGGATCGCTGTCGATGGCGACCATTTGCTTCCGAATTTCATTCTGTCGAAATCAACGTCAATCGTGAAACATCAATCATATGATATACGAATGATCCTAAATATGATTCAAAATTATATAGCAATACTCCATAGAATGAATCTAGAATTGAGAACAAGAACAAAATGATATATAAATATAAGTATTATATATTTTTTTAATAATTTATTACATTAAATCTAAACGATTTATGTTCATGCGAAACTTGTTTCTTCTCACAGGTTCCAAATTCATTCCCGAAAGTACTATCATCGTCTGCGATGTTACAGCGTGTTACACAAAAACAAATAAATAAATAAAAAACTTACAACTTGTATAAGGGAACTGGGGTTGTAAAGCATGCTCGTAAGTTTTTGTTGCGCGGCTGCATTTATGCCGGAATTGGTATTATTGGAATTATGCAGTTGAGCGCCTGGTGCCTTGCTGTGCGAGCTGTTGCTACCCAAACTGCTGGTACTGGCGGATTCCGAGACCTCGCCGCTCCCATTCTGCAAGTCAGTCAAACGATAAGTTTTTAACATGGTATGAATATGCTAACTAAAAAAAAATTCTGATAAACAATATAAATTAAGTTCTATCGATTTGACAAGCAATTTGCAATTTTTATTTCAACTTTATTCTATTTCTTTTTAAATTTAATTTTATACGAGTAACAACTCGTTCAAGAGAAAGCAATCTACGATATGCAAAGAACAGAGACTCACACTGCTATCACTGAGTGGCTTGTCCTTTTCGTGAGAGCGCTTGTCAGGAGGAAGAGCGTTGCTGAGTATATCGGCCAGATTTGCTCCGCAATCTATAGGTACCGCCATATCCCTCGCCAGGCTCATTTCTTCTGTTGGCAACACTGCTTCCATCAACACACCATACCAACGTCCCAATATATCAATTTTGAGAAAAACAATTTTCATGACTAAGATTTAGCATTTATCAAACCGGTTCTCTACGTGTATTCCAAACGTAATTCGCGAAAGGAACTCGCGAGCGCGAATGCCGACCGTGCGCGAATCGCGCGACCGACGTGCGAGCTCGCGCCGCCAAGGAGAGACGATGAATCGCTTTGCGACCGTGTCGCAGACAACAGCAACAGTTGAAACAGTCAAGTGGACACGCATATAAACTAGTATGTACATATTTGTTGCCGTATATGCTAAATTTCATTGAATTCTCACAAAGTATATAAATAAGACTGTTTTACGTACGATTGATGAGTGTACACTCACGGTCAACATGCGCGAAGGCGCAGAAGACGCCGCGCGGGCAGTAGCCGGCCTGCTGCACATCGTTGCACTTGGTAGATTTATAGATTTCGGGATGGAATTGCTGCTCCGTGCGAGTATGACAATACGTGCACGCGTCTCCCTGCTCGCAGTTGCCTGGCTCGCCCCATTCCTCGCCGTGTTTCACGTTCGGGCATGGTGTCGAACTGCAATCGTCGTTAACATTTATACAAATTACTCCCACACGGCAGCATGATTTGAGCTGGTTGAACAATCATTTGATATCGATATTTACCGATATTTATATTTCCGGGGGCTACGCCGCTTGTCCTTGCTGTTGTGATACTGTGGACAAGCATAACCCTGCCGACAGAGCCGCGGTGGTCTTTTGCACGGCTCGGTCTTGTAATTGCTCAACACATAGTTCGTGTCTTGCCACTTCGGGTCCTCGTTCATCAAGTTACGTTCCTTATCGAGTATGTTAGGCCCGTTCGACGAGGAGTTTGGATCCGAGTCCGGATTTTCCAACGCTTGGATCTCCTTGATGTCGTACACGGGCGGACGCAGATCATGATTACCGTGCGCGAAGGCGCAATGTGGGCCATTCTTCACACAAAATCCACGTGTGTCGGTGTCATGAACGCACATGCATGTTTTGTAATAGCGTAGATGATAACGCCTTTCCGTGTCGCCCGCGGTACGATGTAGAAATGGACACCTGTTCAACAAAATAACATTTTCACAATCACGATCAAACTTTGATAAAATATTATATTTTTCAGCGCTCTCTTCTTTTTTTTATAATCATGCTCGTAAATTCTTCAGGTGATATACTGTATTCCCTCAATGTTTTCTTTCATTCTTATCGATTTACGAATATGAATTTCATTTAACAATATTTTTTATCGTATCCAATTGGTATCTTTTCTAAATATTGTTTTCATGAATAAATGTAACAAATAATTAAATGTTACACATTATTACAAAAATCTCTACCTACGAAAATGCTATTTGTAATTTTTTTATATAGATTATCCCATAATATAATTATACATCAAAAGAAAATAACAAATAATTTCCTAATTTAAAAAACAAAGTTAACAAAAAACTGAAAAATGTATTAGCGCGATTATATGTAAATATTTATAAACATGTTATGTCATCGCTTTTTTATATTCTGACTGATATTTAATTTTGGTATTGTGCAGTAGTATTTCACGATTAAATCGAGATATGTTCGGTTGATTGGCGAGCAGAAGTTTGGTAACTCTATTACGACGCACCTAACACTCGAATGTGGTTTAGATACATAGTGATTCTTTGTTGTGCCATCGTGCCAAGTACGCAGGGGAAAATCGATAAGAGTGGGCTTCCTTTGTTCGGCAACTCGTAATGTTGGGAATTTTGGGGAAGAAATTCACAATGTGCTCGAAGATCGCTCGATGAAAATCACTTTACGCCGAGTGATAAAAGTGTATAGTCGTAAAAATTGACGGCCGATTTAAAAAATGTCGGTAAGCTGTCATTTAAAACCCATGCGACATCTCCTATGTAAAATTGAAGCACCTTTCACAGAAAGATACTATGTAGATCGATCAGACGCGATTTTTTCATGATATTCTTGCAGAATTGTTACGTTAATAAAAATCACATGAAAGTCTGAAAAGATTAATAATTTAAAGAGATTGTTATACAGAAAAAAATTAATATCAAATCAACAATTCATTGTTTCATACATAAGCTAGAATATAAAATCTTCTTGAAAGAATTTATAATCTTAATCCTTAAGTCACTAGGGGTCTGCGATTTTAATATTTGTTATATTCGATTTAAATTTGAAGAAAATGTTTAGTAATTTTTTTTACTTGAAACAATTAATAGTTTGGGCGACAATCATTCAAAGTCAGTTGGAGACATTTTAAAATTTTATTTCTTCATGTTAGCAAATTATGTCTGTTTAAGATTATAAATTCTTCCAAGATTTTATGTTCTTGTTTATATGTGAAATAATGAATTGTTTTCTGTGTAAAGAAATTATTTTAATTCTTTTATACATATGTAAAGTTTAGGCCAGTTTGTTTCTTGCAATTTAATAAAACGACTCATTCGCGACTTTGTAATTTGTAGAATGTTGTCGATTACAATTCCACCTGTTTATGTAGATTGAATCGCATTCGGTGCACGCTCGGATGTTGACATGTTTATGTTAGCGTTATGGATACTAAGTTACAAAACGTTGGAACGAGGCGCCATTAACTGTAATCACTGTACGTTAATTTATGCGCAAAGTGCGAAGTTAACTGTACAATGTTACAATGTCATTGTTTCCGGTAAAAAGACGTACGCCGGAATGTATAATCGATATCACGAAACTACCAGAAAATAGGTACGTGTTCTGTATTTGGAATTACGAAACGAAGAGATTCGTAGAGAAACGAAGGAACCCCCAGCGAAGGGAAAAAATTATTTCAGAAAAATATATAATTCGAGCTACACGATCGAAAACGCTGAATTCTCTGGAGAAGAGTTAACGTCGAGAGGGAATTACGTCAAAATTACGTTGTCGGCTAAAAACATCGCGCAGCATCTCTCACCAGGGCAGAGCTGTTACGTGTGCGTTACGTGTCAACGAACGAGTAACAAAGCGAGAACGGAGCACGCGTCTGTCTCGCGTTTTGTCCTCTTTTCTCTCTCTCCCCCTCTTTCTCTTGCTCCAGCCTCCGATCTCTCGCAATCCGTGGCAGTCGCCTTCTCGAAAAGGAAGGATTCGTTCTTCCCCAGTCGGATTTCTACAATTCTGCGGCGAGGATCTCCGGCGAGAGAAAGGTGTAACCGTGTCAGTGCTGTAGCACCTGGCCGAGATGTTTCCCGCGCGCGCGTCCTACACGATAGAATATACCTTATAATTCGCGTGTACGATGTACGTAAGGCTACTCGGTCGATGGGAGGGGGAGGAGGAGGAAGAGGAGGAGACGGGCACGCGGGCGCCTAAAAAAACGCGATACGCAATTCCGCGCGACGAACGTGCGCGCGGTACTTTCCTCCTCTGCCCTCTGCCTTCCTCTACCGCTCTCCCGAAAGCCCCTCGTCGAGATCCTCGAGCAACAATTGTCCCTCTCCGTGGGGGATGAAAGAGAACCGCGCGAAAGCGCCGGAACGTAAACACGTACGTGCGCGCGCGAGGGACACGTATGCCGCGATAGCAACGCTACGTGTATGTACATATACGTCGCGTTGCGTTCTGTATATATATATATATGTGTGTGTGTCACATGTAAATATACGCATATACACGCGCATCTACGTTTCATCCGTATTACCCCCTTATCGATACGAGAGATGCCTGCCGTTCGACGAGATGACGATACAACGAGAATGATCGTCGCCGGCAATCCTCGCCGAACGACGAAGAACGAACGTCGGTTTTAAAGAGGGGAAACTCCGTCGCGAATGCCGCAACCGCGCTCTGCCATGATACTCGCGCGTATACACATATCCATTCTCACGCACAAGCACATACTACCAACGACGCAGAAGAACGCACTACTTGTGTATCACGTAACTGCTGTCTCGCGCGATACGCGATGCGCATTAGAAGGAAAAGTAAGAGAAAAAAAAAACAAAAAAAAAACAAAACAAAAAAAAACAAAAAAAAGAAAACGAGGAAGAAAACTTACTCGTCCCCATCGGGGCAGATGCCAGTCGTCTCATCGTACTTGGTGCAATAATTGTCGGCGCTGTAGTTGAAGGTGCGGTCCCTCTTTCTCACCGGTCTGCGCCTCCGCTGGTTCATAAAATGCCAGTTGAAGCACGTGAACGGTCTGTGTTGCGTGCATTTGCGCTGAATGAAGAGGGGACACTGGTCGACGCGAAACTCCTTCAAGTATCTGGAATGCGAATCCACCGTGCTAGACATTACTTTTCGCCCGTAGGTTGCCGCGCTCTGCCTCCACGCTCCACGCTGCCTCGCGTCACTCTTTCTTTCTTTCTCTCTCGCTCTCGTCTCCGTCGCTCATACATGTATTTTTGCGGATCGTAGGACGCGCGCGTCGCGTATAGGCTGCGTTCGTTGCTCGCGATTCTACCATTCTTCCCTCTCACTCACTTTGCTCGCGCTCTCTCCCCCTCGTTCTCACGTTCGTGCGATATCTCTCTCTCTCTCTTTCTCTTCCTCTCTATCCCACTCTGCTCCCTCTCTAGCCGCACCGTTACCTTCTACTTTATTCTCTCTCTCTCTCTCTCTCTCGCTCGCTCTTTCTTTCTCACACACACTCAATCTCTTTCTCTTTCACACATACACATACACACAATATGTTTGATTTATTTTCTTCGCACTGCACTTTCGGAGTACGTGACGATCCGCGCACTTTCCGGCGCACAACGGCCAACTCGTTAAAGCACACGTCTCCCCTCCCCCCTCGCTTACTCCCCCTCGGTCGCTATACTTTTTCTCGCGCGGGGTATCGGCGACAGATATACGGTGTGCGCGCGACATGCTCCGCGCTGCTCCGCGCGAGTTAAGGCACACTGGTATCTCACTTGGGCACGCGNAGGCCGGTCCGGTCACTCCGGCCGGCCGCTACTTACGTGTAATGGTTCGCCTTTTCCGCCTGAGCTGTCAACAAAGGTTTCGAGTCGGACTTCATCTTGGATACAACAACGCGAGCCACCAACCAACCGCGCTCGCGCACGAACACACGCACTAACAACACGTACGGCGTACGCCACCGACCAACACGGCGCACCGTCGTCGTCTCGATCACCGTCGTCG
>QKQZ01045589.1:0-23729 GCA_003595255.1 Solenopsis fugax | reverse complement strand
GGGCGGCGTGACCGTGGCTACCAGCGGTATCGGGGGCACGGAGGAGGCCGCCAGTCCCGGGCTACTGAACGAGCCGATGGTGCACGTGGAGCGATCGGCTCATCAGGGCACATGGATATGCTGCGTGCCCTGTTACTGGCTGCGGAGGAGCAAGGCCGTGCACAAGGCGCTGCTCACCTTCGCTATGATGCTGGTCACCAGCCTGCTGGTCACCAGCCCGGTGCTCTTCCTTATCACGACCTTGCCGGAGGGAGAGCAGCCGCGCAAATGTGCGCCATTGGTGGGTGCCCTCCGCGATTTAACGATCGCCCTTTCCTCTTTCGTATCCGTTACGCGCGAAACGGGGCGGAAAGAGCTACTTTCGATACTTTTCATACTTTCGTCGATACGAACGCCGTTTCCGGGGTTTCAATCCGGGATTATATCGACGAGAGTTTCACCGATTTTCGGATGCGCGCTGTGAAAATAAAAGATTCGATGCCGTGACTCATCGCGTTTCATTTACGCACGAATACCCAAGTCCGTTATTGAGCTTCCACGATTGCCATCCAGATTCGCGCATTCAACAAAATTATACCGATTTTTATTTCCTAACTCTATTTCGTTTTTTAAAATAAGTATCTGAACTCGTAGAATACATTATTCATTAAATATTCTTTAGCCAAGGCTTCCCAAGATAGAAACGTTTCCTTGCGTGAAACTTACGTGAGAAACTACTTTATGCTCGAAAACCATCTATCTTTCGTCTTATTTGCGTACGTGACATCGTCACGCGTAAAAACAGAAAGCAAACGCGTATCATACCAGACGCTGCTGAGAAATTATTAATGTCATAAATCGCCACTGAGATTACGAGGGGATGATTATGTTTCGCGAACGTAACGCACAAGCGGGTAACGTGACGAATAAGTAATCGTCTTACTTATGCAGCATATGGAAAATTATATAGTGGTTGCCCGAGGTAATTTGCATCGATCGTGGAAATTAACTTCGAGGTGAGTAAGGTGAGGAAAGTTGGCGTTTATAGCAATGAACGGGCCGGATTCCCGTAATCAGCTTCGTGCCCCTGCAAATTCGCCCCTCGGTCTGTGACGAGTAACGAGGGAATGGGTTTTGAATCGAAAAGAGAGAACTTTTGAAATTCTCATCTGTTTCTTTTATGCGCGTGAAATCACGAAATCGAGTAAGAAGACGGAAAGTCGCGCTTATGATAAACTCGACGATTACTTAAGGTGATACACGCACGCCAAACACACATAAGCCGGCGAAGCCGTATTGGTAGGTAAGGTTTCGAGACGAACAGAAGGCTCATCCTCGACTGAGGTCAGGGCTTTACCCCTTATCTTGACCTTTATGCTTGCATTTTTCTGGATTATATATCTGAACGCGAGCATTTAATTGCGAGCTTCATAGTTGAAAATGTGTTAGAATAACAAAAATGTTCTCTTTGTCTAACGAAGCACAAAAACTGTCCGAGAAAAAAGTCTCGAAAGACGTCACAATTTAGCAAAATTAAATTTATGTCCGATGCATAATAATTATTTATTAGTCACTTATTAATTTATTATTTGTCACGTTGTTTCTACATCTAAAAAGAACACTGAGAAAAGTGTTTGGTATTTGTGATTATAATTCTATAGTAAAATAATGATGAGGAGCTCCATTTTTATGGTAATTACTGCTAATGTGTTAGTAATCTTGTGTTTTATAGTTATATCTACCATTAAAAAATATTACTATAAATTATGATAATTTCAAATATTAATATAACAAATAGCAAGATATTATGCTTAGTAAAGAAAAAATGGACATTTTTGTGCAATCACAATTGTAGTAAACATAAATATTTTTTAAATATTCGCTTACTATCTATATAATAATAATAATAATAATAATAACTAATAGTTATAATTTGCATGTGTAGTTAGAATAATTATAGATAGTTGGTGCTGAAATTATTAGAAATTGTAGCTAAATTATGATAATTACATTTTTTTCTGTCAGTAAAGGCTGAAAGAAATTAATCATTTGAGCACAGGAGGTGACAAGATGACAAGAGGTATTTTGCTCTTTCTCGAATAATAAATTGAAATTTCTACCTTTCGGGATCGAGGGATCTAACATCTTGTCTCGTGGGAAAAGGCTAGAGAAAATGGGAAGAGATTAAAGAGAAGCTAAAATGACTACGATTTCAGGATGAAGCCTGCGTCAGGGAGAGAGATGGGCCAGAGGGTGTTTGCGACACGGACGTATGCGTGGAAGCCTCGAAGAGGATCCTTGCGTCCATGAAACGAGGCGTCGATCCTTGCAAGGACTTTTACAAGTTCGCCTGCGGCGATTTTCGCGATCAGCAGCCCTATCAGCCGAGCGCGAGCTTCAACATACTCCAGGCGCAAATCGACGAGCGTATACACAGTGAGCCTTTTACACAGTTTTCAACAACTTTTTTATGACTTTCCATCTCTTTCTAATTTTAAAAAATGTCAATTGTTAATTTCGAAAGTTCCAATCGCCCCGTCGAAGCGGAAGCGAACAAAATACGACCGTGAAGTAAAAGTAGTTCACCCTTTTTATCGCGTTACGTTTCAATCTTTTTCAGCTCAGTGGATTTAAATGATCTCATTAAAACGAAATATACTATTTATCCATTCAACTTTCAGTGAACCTATAATGTCTTTCAATGAAACACACAGCATTTCACGCGCAAATATAAATATACGTAATTTACATATATTTATTTCAGTGTATAAAATAGACGTCGGTTTTGCGAGAATAGGATTGGAAGAGTTAACTTTTCGTTAAAAGGAGAATCGAGCTTAAATGGATCAGTGATTTTATTGCTGCTATATGTAATGCGATAAAATCTGATCTGTATAAAAAGCTCTAACGTAGAACTTTTTATCTCATATAGAAATTCACCCACAATTCTTCTATATTACGTCCGACGATTCTAAAGAACGTATTGAATATCGAAGCGTTGTGCGACGATAACGACGGTATCTCGGCAATTCTATCGATTTTCTTTGTCCTCTTTTCGTCACGATTATTGCGATCCTCGCCGACGAGGGAAAAGGAAAAAAAAAAAGGGTGGGCCGGATTCGCGGGTGAGAGACGGGTGTAATTGGCGACATATTAATCTTCAATAGCAGAGATTCAAAGAGCAGGGGAGAATCCTGGACAGAGAACACGACCTCAATTTGGTAAGAATCCAACGTGGAGCACGACAGCTGGTGTAGTGGTGATCGTGATGGTGTTGGTGGTGGTGGTGGTGGTGTCGCCGGCGCGACTGGCGCCGAGCGACTGGCACCAACTATGCTTCGCGTATGGATCGCCCCGTCACTGGGCTAATACAATTCGGGGGTTTGGGAATCGAAACTTAAAGGAGAGATGAATAAACATCATCGGCCACGGTACGAGGAACGTCCGGGACGTGGATCGAGAAGGCTCGCTGTCTCGTCAAGGGATGAACGCGTGCTAGGGACGTCTTTACCCCAAGCGGGGTACTCACCCCCGGAAGTCCTTGACGTTCGCAAGCACGCGGTCCCCCGGAAGAGCGGAGGAGACGAGTGAGGGAGGCAGGGACGTTCCGTTCGATGCAAAAATTATCGGACTCTGATGCGAGGCGAAATCGAACGGCCGACTTGCCGTTACTATAAATAATGCACATTAATCGATATTACGTACGTGTGTACCGTTGCTTACCGCGCGGTGGAACGCCACTCTCTTTCTCTCTCTCTTTCTCTCTCCCTCTGTCTCTTTCGCTCTCTCTCTCTCTCTCTCTCTCTCTCTCTCTCTCTCTCTCTCGGAAACTCTCTCTTACTTTTACGCAACCTTCGAAATGCTATTCGCGTGATTCAAGGTCGACGAATTACCCCCGTCGCTAATCAAATCATCTGCAGAGATCTTTAACGATTGCGCCTTACCCCCTTCGGCCTTCTTCGCGCGCAGTAATGAACGTTTCCTTCCAGGAAATCATCCTAATCGCGAGTATTGTTGTTTTAGAAACGCTGACAAACGAGACAGGGCAAATGGTCGCTGCCTTCGAGACGCTCGGGCAGTTTTATGATACTTGTCGGGGCTTTAAGAAGAAGCCCGTAAATTTTACACTCGGTAAAAAAAGAAATTATTCACGATAACTCGTCTCACAACACAGCTAACTGATTTACTGATAGCTCACAGTTCTTTTATTATTAAGACACATCCGTATGCAATAACTTTCGCTAGACATACGGAAAGAACGATTTTGCTGAAGCTAAAGCTGGATACAGATCTGAAAATAATTTTGTTGAGTCACAAAAATAATTATGTAAGATGTTCAATCATGATGAGCAAGATTGCAAAATGTTTTGACATTCTAGCTATTACCTAATTTGACTATCATACACAATTATTTTGATGGCTTATCAAAATTTTTTCAATATCCAACTAAATTTTAGTAGCTTCAGGAAAAACCGTTCTTTCGGTGCATCAAACAAAAATTAAGAAAATTTTCCTCGTAATTGTTTTATCATTCCAGTTTCGATAAATCAAGTAAAATAATTTTATGCGATTAATCGGTTAATATTGTAGTTCTTTCATTAATAAAACGTTAATAAAACATGGACATAAAGTCGAATGACAGATCTGAACAATTTTTCGATAATCCTTTCATAAATCGAATAAAATCTTTCTAATTACTCCAAATATATGTGTCCAGCTGATATTACATATACGAAGTAAGTCTCGTGATAAGGCGCAAGTGTTAACGCTCCCTCTTTCAGTTTACAAACTGTTGGACGAACTCGGTGGCTATCTGTCGCCGAAGAGTGTGGTACCGACCGACATCACCCCTCTAATCTCTTCATTGCTGGCAGTAAACGGTGCGCCACTCTTCGATTTATACATCGATGTAGATCTTTACGATCGCACAAAGTCGTCCGTATATCTTGATTTTCCTGCCAAATACGAGAATTATGAGTTTCACGCAGAGGACCAGGTAAGGCGCCATTAGATGATCGTGTCTTGAGATTTTACATGATGTAATTTAAAAACAAAATCAGCAAACTTATATGCCTCTAAATTCTTCAGCACTTCTCAGAACAATCCTTTTTTTAAAAATCCCACATAATTACATTTTAATTATACACTGAAAAAAAAGACTTATAACTCTACCAAATGTATAGTGAAATAGTATCAATTAAATATTTGGTCAATATAACCAAAAATAATTTTATTTTTCTAAATGTTTAGTATTATCAAATTTGGTATAAGTTACTAAATATTTAGAAAAGTAAAATTATTTTTGGTTACATTGACCAAATATTTAATTTTTATACTATTTCACTATACATTTAGTAGTTATAACCAGTCTTTTTTTTAGTGTATAACAGTTAATTTGTTATTGGTGAAAAGTTAAATATTGCAGTAATAGGTATCTGAAATATCAAGCTACAATTTCCAAAGCTCATTTGTGTACAAATCAATATCAAACTGGAAACGTAATAAAAAAAATAACTTAAGTAGTACGCATTTGGCAACATTTCCCTACATCTCGCTATATCTTTCCAGAAAAACAGAGACGTACAAAGATCGCGTAGAATTCGAGAGATTGTCCGAGGATTCTTGCCAAAAAATATGGATCCTGAGGAACAATCGTCGGAGACGGATCTGCTTTTGCAATTTTGCTTATCGCTCGAGAAGGTGAGCCTTTCTCTACCGTAGTTGTTTTACAATGAATTAAATAACAAATAAATTACGTCCATTATCACAGATTTATCCGAAGCACAAAGACTTGTACAATTGGGTGGACATTGAGCAGAGATTATACGTCGCTTACAACCTCACTTATCTCCAAGAAAGCTTTGGTTACGTGAGTATCAACTTGACCGCGGCCTCCGCAAACTGCATGTTATTCCGCTACGTTCGATCGTAGTTAGTAAAAGATATGAAAACAATTATTCTTTTATATATAAACAATAGTTAACAGAAGCCGATTGTAAACGGTGTGATCCAGAGATTTAAATCTAATTAAGACACATTGATTAAGACTCGTTTGGCTTTCAATTGAATAGCTTCACCCTTGGCTACTCGCGGTAGCTCCTCATTTCACTTTTCGGTTATTTCAATCATCGATCAGTCCTCTCTTCTCTCGATTGAGCTCTCCCTTCTCTCAAAATAAAAGAGGATTGTTTGCTCTGACGATCCTGGGACAGATAAGGTGGAGATCGCTGCTGAACGCCACGTTACGCTACCGTGCGAACGGTGTCGATCTGCACGACGACAATAACGACACGAACCGTGTACACCGACCGCCGACCTACGTCACATCCGAGGACCAGCAGATTTACGTCTACATTACGGCACCACGTTACTTTCGCAGCCTTGGCAAGCTATTGAGTCGCTCCTCCAGACGGTACGGATCCCTTATATCATTATAACTTAGAACGCGTAACAAATCGCGCATTTATGTATTCCTACGTGATAAAGCAAATCCTTTCCCGAATCCTTAAGCTCTCTTTCTCTCTCTCTCTCTCTCTCTCTCTCTATTTTATATTATTTTTATTTTTGTTATTCATTTCGTCGATGTAACTCACTTCGCAATTCTATTCTGTATATATTCTTAGAGAGCAGGGCCCTAGAATATTAATAAAAAGCTCAGTCAGTCAGTCAGTCAGTCTCTCTCTCTCTCTCTGGGAACCCAGAGGTTGGACGTCAATTCGGGAGGGATCGATAGGCTAGTGGGAAATGCCGGGAATCGATATTCTATGATACAATCTAGAGTACATGATTTATGAATAAAATCCACGTTATATATTAATTAATATTTACCACAATAATAATAATTGTTTATTAATTACTTATATTAACGTAGATAATTATACGGCTTGCTTGAAACGAATATATTTCGTATTGATCGGTCATAATTGTAATAAGTTGCAATATGTAAAAGATACAATACGTATACCTTGTATCGATTAATACCTAATTATAATTGTAATAAATTACGAAGGATTATTCATAACGGATTACTGTTGCTCTACGCGACGGACACGTTGCACGATATCGCGAACGTCACCGCCGTCAAGGACTGGGAGGCCTCCTGCTACAGGCTGACCAGAAGCGTCTTCGCCGAGGCGGTCAGTGCGCTCTACGTGCGGCAGTACGCTCCAAAGTATTTGGAAACTCTGGTCAACAGGGTAATACTTTTTATCTGTCAATTTTAACCCTTTAACTTATATAGAGAGAATGGTTTTCCTGAAGTATCTACAAATTTAGTTATATAGATCTGAAAATAATTTTGTTGGACCATCAAGATAATTATAAAGTAAGTCCAAGCATAATGAGCAATGCTGCAAAAAAATTTGAATATTCTAGCAAACAGCTTGATTTTACATAATTATTTTCATGGCTTAACAAAATATTATTTTCTGATCTTTATCCAGCTAGACTTTTAACTTCTTTAGCAAAACCGTTCTTTCCGTGTATTTGTTGCCTGGGGCTCACGAAATAATCCACATTTCTCGAAGTGGTCAAAGGATTAATCTTTGTCGTGTAAATCTTTACTTTGATTTAATAATAACTATTGTCAATCACTTGCAGATGACCGCGCTGTTCGAACGCGTGAAGGAAACGATAGCCGAGCGTATATTGGTGAAGTCGTGGCTGGATGACGAGACCAGGACGCAAGCATTGCAGAAACTGAATTCCTTACGCGGTCGATTTCACGTGTCGCCTGATTTCTATAACGACACCCTGCTGGCACGCGAGATGGCCGAGGTGAGACGATATCATCTTCTTTTATTACAGAGATAAATATTGAATTTTATTTGTATTACACGCGATTAACCCTGAAGAAATATATTCTTTCTTTTTATGTAACGACATTGCAGAAATGTAGATCTACTACTACTATTTAAGAACAATGAGATAATGTAGACTTTAAAATTGTTTTTATCGTCTCGTTCATCATATATTCTTAAACACTGTTGTCTCGTAGGTCGTAATTGACTCGGAAGACTTTATTGCCACCGTCCTGAGAAGGTTCCATCAGATTCGAGAATCGGAGAACCAAAGCCCGTTACGAAGAAACGCAATAGTGAGGTAAGGGAAACTTCCTTTAGCCTTTTTACAAGAGGTCTATAAATCGTAAGATAGAAAAGGAAACGTAACTCCTAATCAAACAGTTCTCTCATCAATTCTTCTACGCTGTTCTTCCAAAAAGTTTTATATTGTATTTTATAAATTGATCAGTGGCCTGGATCATTAATGTATAAAAAAGAAAGAGAACTAAGCAATAGAAATAAATAGTATCACAGGGCTCTAAGAGAAAGCGAACTCGTTAACTTCATTCCCCTCGAGATTTTTCTGTTTAATTGTAATTTTGTTTTCAGACATCATTATCCTTACTCCGTGCACGCCTATTACGAATCCTCCACAAACATCATCGGTAAGTATTCGTATCGTACGACGTAAAATTGGCATCGAACGTTTTTACTAAAGTTGCTCTTATTAAAAACGAAAGGAATTCCATTGGCAATGATGACGTCCTGGGCATGGTCGTGGGATGGTGGTCCGGCTTTCGCGGTACACGCTACGCTAGGATCGGTCATCGCGCACGAGATCCTCCACGCCTTCGATTTTCATCGGCGTAGATTGCCACCCTTGGAACCGGATCGGGATGTTGACGAGTGGCTTCGCGTCACACCAGACTCCTGGAAACGATTGGAGAGTAAGATAGAATGCGTCGCGCAACTTTACGCCCGGAGTTTCTGGCGGAGGGTTCAGTCTTACGGGAACGACATTGCCGTGCAGGTAGGTCTACTCATCGTCTTCAGGGCGAGAGAAGACGATGCTCGCGACTCTCTCATTAAGATCGAAGGGAACGAGCCCTCTCTTTCAATCTTCATTCTGTTGTATAGTACGATTGGAATATGACGAAGAACGAGAACGTCGCGGATATCGGTGCTCTGCAAATTGCCCACAAAACCTGGCACACTTTGACGAACGGGAAGGATCGAAGCCTCCCTGGATTGGAGGGACTCCGTCCGAGTCAGCTCTTTTTCATAAGTGCCGCACAGGTAATAAAAGTAATAAAAAATAACGTGTTCCCAAAGATAAGATTAGCTGTTTTCCTTCTCATTATTGTTTATCTACCCTGTTAAAAAAAATCGATAGAAAGTGATATGAAATGTTCAATCAGTTTTAATCATTTATTTACGATAAATTCCATCGATGCGATAAAGAACAATAAGATAATTAATATGAGAATTCTATCATATTCCAACGATTGAATCCAATTTTTGTGAGATAATGATAGGAAACGATAATATTTCTTTCAGAAAAATGAAGCCATAATTACAATAGGAAACGATAAGATTTTTAGCAGATCGTATTCTATCATTTTTTATCGATTCTTTTTAAACAAGATAGATAAACAATAATAATGAAAATGTATCGACATTATTGTGTTTTTAGGTACACTGTATTAATATGACTCTCGAGGCCTACGTCTTCTCCGTCGAGTTGGATTACCGTGCTCCTCACCCTGAAAGGTACTCGATATTATTTTTTTATTTCTTCTGATTTTTGCGAAGTCTTCTCATAAGAGGAATATAAGCGGCACGCGATTGATTACACACACGATTAATTTTCAGAGTCAACAGTGTAATGATGAATTCTCAGGCGTTCGTAGAGGCGTTTCGCTGCCCACCCGGAGCAAAAATGAATCCCTCGAATAAATGCACTGTTTGGTGATCGTATGCATTCATCGATATACAAAATATAAGTATATCGATTGTCTAGCAGGTTGCCTATACTTCGCTTTATTTTATTTCACAATTACAATACGATCGTAAAGATTCATTTCAGAATCATAGTTCGCAACGAGAATGCTACATGAATTAATGCTAGATAAATAATCGTGAATTTGCCCCTTTTTGTGAAAACTAAAAGTAGTAACTTAACCCATTAAAGGCCATAACTGTAATATAAAAAAATTAATTTAATTTTTTTTTTTTTTTTTTTTTTTTAAGTTTGGCTTAATACTAGAATCATTAAATAAGTCTTATCTTACAATTCATATAATCTTGAAAAATCGCATTTCTTCTTGAAAACTTGCCTTATAAATTAGATTTAAGATAAAAGAAAATAAAGTGTTCTACTATTTATCTTTTAAACCTTTGGTGAACATAAAAATAAGTACAAGCCATTGCCAAATAAATTCTAAAATAAAAAATATCGTTGTAAATTTAATTCACATAATATTAATAAAAATTATATTTCAAAGATAAAACATTAAAGTAATTAAAAAATTTATAAAAAATTAAAACAATTAAAACAATTATTCATATTTAGTAAACCTGAAATTTTGTCTCGAAAGTAAGGTGTTAACCGTTAATGGGTTAACTTGTGGGCTTTCAATTGCTTCAAAGAGCTTCATAGAATAAGTCTATTCGAAGATAATCGTCGCTTTTTTAACGTTGTTACACAGGGTGAGAACAAACACGTGAAATATTTGTTTTCTGTAGTTCCTCTAGAACTCACGAAAGAAAGATTATTAGATTTTAGATTAAAAAAAAATCATTATCCGCCCTTGATGCTGTGAAACTTGTTGACCTGTAGCCAATAGTGTCGATTTGAAACGACGGTAACTTGCAACGCATTGCATCAATTACAACGAATACTGTAAAGATTTACATCAATTTATATTTGTAATTATAACGAGTTGTAATAATAAGTAAAATAAGGAGCGCATAGAGATCGGTGGTCTGCGATAATGACGTTAGCAACAAAAATTGGGTTTACATTATACACTGAGGAAAGAAAAGTTGTTAATTAAATTTTTTACCTCAATTAAAATCTTTCAATACAAGTATTTATGTATTTGAATTAAATACTTAAATACTTGTATTGAAGAAATTTAATCAAGTTGAAAAAAATAAAGTTAACTACTTTTTTTCTCAGTGTACAAGTGCAATTACATAATGCAATAAATATTAACGATGATACGTACTTGATGCTGTTGATAAATATATATTAACAAAATGTTATATATTGCTGCTATGGTGCTGGGGAAGATATAATAAATAGAAGTATTAATACATGTACATACGATAGGAATAAAATCTGTGATATGTATATCAAATATTTTCTTGACTTTCCTGGCGAATCGATTTTTGTTGGTAATGCCATACGCCATCGATATGACAAAAATAAGTTTGTATACTGAAAATATATGTAACATATATCTTTAGATATTCTGCTTTATTTGAACAAAACTGCAAAGACGAGTTAGTCAAACTTGCTCGTTCTTAAATTGTTTGTTTTGTTATAATATAAGCAATAAAGCAGTTTATACTAGAAACGTATAAAAAAAAAACAATAGATACACGGTTTATTTTAGTTCATTTTGGCGAGCAAAATAATTTACGGACATTTAAAATTTAAATGTTATTATAGGTATACATATAATTAATAAATATAATAATAAATAATATTAAAATTGGATATTTTGTTCCTAGATTATAATTAAAAAAGATTGTAATTAAATAGAAATTTGTTTATGCATTCGTAGAGGCGCTCAAAAAATCAAAAATTATTAGAAAAATTTATTTACATGAGAAGTAGATTAGATGAGAATTGAATTTCTCTGTATCAAAAATTTCAGTAAAATCGTTTAAAATATTAGAATAACTCGCAAACGAGTTGTTAAAAGTATGAGCGGGCCGTAACCTACCTAAATTGCTTTCACATTTTATTTCACATTACGATTGATTGAGGCACTCAATGAATTCAATCCAAAGGCCGTGATTTTTGATCCTCTGGTGCCTATTTGCCAACTCTCACATTGCTCGATCCCACTTAACGTTGTTACTACGACGCCCTCGCTGCTGTCCAAATAAAACTCTGGCTTGAAATTATTTTTGCAATTAAAATATTTTTATTTAATATTATCAATTATTATTTTTAATAGTATATCACTTACCAATCTTACATTAATATCATTTATTACGCTGTACTTTACGTGCGTGTAAATTCCATGTAAAAAATAAATGTAATTAATAAAGAAAATTTAATAAATATATATACTTTTAATAAATAGTTTACTATTTATTATTAAATTATTATTAAATAATAGCGAGAAACATATTCCGCATTCATTGAGATGCTGGAGAGGTCATAAAAGCAGCCAAGAGATTGATTCCGTATTATAACATAGGTAAGAGAGTTCAATTTGCAGTCGTTCCGGGAAGAAATCCGGGATTCGGGCTCGAGAAATCGCTCCTGGTATTAGGAGATCATGTAGAGCAAAGAGGTCGTAGGAGGTAATCGAGTAGTTACCCCATAGTTATATTCATTTCTTATCTTACCGACACTCGATGACAACACTATAGATAACTTAGAAATTATCTATGACGCCGTCATCGAATATCGGTAAAATAGAAAGTGAATAAATCGGGGTAACTATTAGATTACCTCCTACGACCTCTTTGCTCTACATGATCCCCTAATACCAGGAGCGATTTCTCGGGCCCGAAATCCCGGATTTCTTCCCGGAACGACTGCAAACTGAACTACTTACGTATGTTATAATACGGAATTAATCTCTTGACTATTTTTGTGATCTCTCCAGCATCTCAACGAATACGGAATAAGTCAGAACATGTTTCTCGCTATTATTTAATAATAATTTAATATTAAATATTATACATCTTTATTAAAAATATATATATTGAACGCAAAAATTTGATGAAATGCTAACATTTCCATCTAATCTTTTGATTTTTGATATTAAATAAGACCGTAAGAATCGTAGAATAAGTACAAAAGGAATATATAAAACTGATCTATTATTTAATCTTAAAATAAAATTTAATTCTTATTGATTAATTCTATATATCCAAATAAATCACGTACATATGTATTTTAATCGTTTGGAATTCTGAGTTGGTATTATAATATAGAAATAAAAAATATGGAAAGTATTATTACAATAAAGTATCACGAAAAATTTGTATAAGAAAGCTTGTATTTTAACTTTTTATTAAATAATTAATTAATAGCAAAGAATTAACAACGTTGTAAATGCGGATTTGCACTTTATAATAACAGCAGTTACAACAAATATAATACAATAGTTACATGTTCAGTTAGTGCCTTGTTAAAATGCAGAATAATTACACCTAATATTATGCAGAATATCCCACTTAATTACACTTAACGAAGTACAGGCCATTACATATAGACTCGTTTTGTATTACAATAACTATAAATAAAGAATTAGAATATTGCATTAAAATTGTGCAGCTATACAGCAATAAAATATATAAATATATAAAACAAAATGTACTAAAATGTACTAAATTCAACATAAAAACATTTATACAAAAATATAACATATATAAAAAATTCAACATATGTTAAATTTTTTTTACAATATGTAACACAGAAAACTCAACAATGTGAGCCAGATGAAATCAAACATACTATTAATGTTAACAATTTCTTTGATACTATAGTGTTAATATCAAGTGTTGATTTACGTCAAGCCATTTTGTGTAATTTCCTTTTGTAGCATTTTGATATACTGGCAAATACGTTTAAAGTTTAAAGGTTATCATAATCAACATTTCCCGTTCTTGCAGCTTCTACGAATTTTGTAAACTTTTCATATGAGCATCTATGTTTTAGAACAAAAGGCTGGTTTTTCATTCCATCTACCCATTCCATCTGAAATAGAGTATGAACGGTGATCAATAAATAATTATTTTTCTTGAATAGAAATGAAAAGTNTTGAAATATATTATCATACATAAGTCTTTGCTGTGAAATTATAGTAAATTAATGTCACAAATTTATATATATATATATATATATTCATATATATAGTGTGACACAAAATTGCTCTTGGATTTGCAATAATTCAAACACATAAATTAGAAAAATATAAGATTTCTTGTTACCAAGTTTATCGACATTATCTAGAATTATTAACGTTTTTAAGATTATTACAATTTATGGAAACAAATTAATAGTACATTAATATTTTACTTTCATAAATAAGATAATTATATTTAATATTTTTTGTTAAAATATTTATACAATGTTAGTAAAGTTTGAGAAATGTTACCCTCAAAAATTTTTAAACTTTAAAGAGTTGACATTTTTTAAATAATATTATTGGACACTTTATTGTTTGCTTACAATACGAGGGAATCTCTCCTTGTCAAGACTTGCACGCTGTTTGTAAAGTAGAGTAAGAGCTTTTGCGCGTTCAAACCAAGGCCATATTAGAATGTCCAGCATACTTGGATTACTTCCTAAAACAAAAAGATATAATTCTTATAACAATAAGTATTTTGCTTATTGCTCAATCAAAATAGAAAAAGAGAAAAATAGGAAAACATGGAGAATTAGTTTGGAATTACAAACCTCCAAAGAAAGTTGTCTTGCGTACATTAAGCTCGTCTTCAAATTCTTGTAAGAGATTCGTCACCTCAGTAAGAATCTCTTCAAATGGCCTTTTGTCCTTCTCAAATATGCAATTCGCAAAAATGTCCATAATCTATAAAATACACATAATGCGATTATTAAAGAATCGTTTCTGGATAAGGAGAAAGATTAGATCTCGACGTCGTTGTAAGCACCTTAGAAAAGTGATCTAATAGCTCTAAATCGCGACTCTTCGTCTCGTCATTGTATAAACGTGGTTCGGGATATTTCTCGTTCAAGTAATTCGCCACTGCGACAGAATCCGCTATTATTGTACCATCCGAATCTATGAAAACTGGTACCTTGCCTTCCGGATAAATCTAAAAAATATTTTCGTACACTAATAAAATTCGCATCAGATAAAAAACAGATTTTAATCCCATCCTTCAATTCAGATTATATTATCCCTCCTCTGTAATCTGGATCTTTCTTTGCACAAGCAAAATTTCACTCTCATTTTCAACTGTTCAAATTTTTATTTTTATTAAATAAAGATTTTAACATTTTAATAATTTTAAAAATCTATTTAATAATATAATAGAAATATTGAAATGTATTACTGAATTTTTCCAAATTTTTGAAAAGCCTAGAACAGTAAAAAAACTCGGGCTAAATAAAAAAAAGACTCAGATTGCAGACTGAGGGAGCAAAAATATGATTGCAAATGAGGATTAAATTATCCTTTTAAAAATGACTCGATGCATACTTGGAGAAACCACTGCGGCTTGCTCTGCAGGTTGATATTGACAATGTCGTGCGGGATCTGCTTCAGACTGAGCACGAGGCGTATTCGATGAGCATAGGGGCAATACGTCATGCTGTACAGACGTGCCTGACCTTCCACTTCCGCTGGCTTCTCGGAGCCTGGAATAGAGATTCAGTTCTCTCTCACAAAAAACTCGACGCGACGTGGGGACCTCCATCGATGACAATGTGCGACACATATATGATAGATGATATATATACTGCTCGTACACTACCGATTTGCTGTGCAACATCCTTCGTAAAGCAACCTCCTCTCGGCACACGTTTGGCTGTCACTTTACTTACCATCTGCTAAATGCAAGGAACCCATTTGAATAATCCTTCCGAGGACGAACGGCCTCGTGTACGGATCGTTAAGGTGCGGCGTAGATGCCAATCTTCGATGACAGGGAAATGACAGGTGTTTAAAGGTCTTGTTGAACGATAGCGCCATCTCCCACGCGCACAGGCGTGCACGAGGCGATAAAATATCGACAAGCGCTTATCGATAAGAAAAAGACGCGCTTCTTGAACATTAAATTTTGTTTAAAAAGTTTTTTCTTCAAATTTCAATTAAACTTTATTTTCTCATTCGGGTATGCGCTCCAAGTATTAAAGTACAAGAAATATCATTTCGTAAAAAAACAGAAAGAATATATTTCTTACGTCCACTTATACTTTAAATTAATAATTTTATATTCCGGAACTAGTTCCACTGTTCATTCAGACAAGCTGAATTACGTGCTGTGACATCGTGTCCACGCGTCGACAGGAACAATTATGTTTTAGGATGTATGGATCTCGTCTATGTTTATGTGAGCGATGAAACGCAGCCTCATTTGCAATGCAGGCCTTAGTCTTCGTATGATACATTCCACTTCGTTCTTCGTCATGTCGCCGACGAACATGTACTTGATGTGATACCTGACGCAATTGAGTTAAGGAGGGTACAAGAAAGTAAAACGTGTCATCATAAAAGTCTTGGTAAACACATTAGAGATCGAGATCATTTCAAATTATTTTTTACATGTATCAGTTATTTATATCTAACTCGAATTTACATCTAACATTTAATCTTCCAGTAAATCAAAAATAAAACTAATGATAATTAAAGGAAATCGTCGAAAGAGAGTTGTTTCCAAATTCGCGCAACATAACGTCGTATATAAAGGATACAATAAATCGCAAATTGGATCCATGTAATTCAAAGTGGTTTGAGTGTGGTCAACGCGTTCCAGCATCTCGTACAGACAGACAGCAAGTTCAACCACACAGTGCGGTCGCTCCGCGTTAAACCTCGCCAGAGTCGGGCCAATTAGATGACAAGCATATATTAATTGTTCCTCGCTACTTACAACTGGCTGAAGTTTCTCCTTTATAAACCTAAAAAGTGATTTGCTTGTTGTTAATTCATATAATATCATAAAATAATAAATATATAAATTATACAAATTTCTATTTTAAAAACTATATAAAAATGTCAATTATCTTTAAATTTCTTTTTACAGTGTACAATACTGTTCTATATACACACGCACACGTATGTACACTATACAGTTCTTTGTAATATATATTTATAATCTTGACTTACTGAGGCATCGTTGTGATCTGTCCTACACCCGCGTGATGCCACACGGAATGCGCCAGTGCAAGCATGTAGCTGTATTTATTTTCTAACAGACTGTTATGCGTAATGTTGAAATTAAACATTTGAAACGGTGTCAAGTTATTGTATTGCCAATTGATCAGGCCGGGACTGCTGATAGTCTCGAGTAAACGTTTGTGCAACGCCGACCAATAACATTCAGGTAACGCCGCCAATAATAAGCCAACACAATTTATCCATAAATGTATCTCGTCTGATGGCACTGCAGTGTACCTAGATAGGATAAATAATAAACAAAATTACGTGACAGTCTGTATACCCACTTCTAAAACAATTCTGAACAGAATTATCGTAGATGCTCCGGCCATGCCACTTTGAAGATAGAAAAAAGAAACGATACCCTTTAGCGACGACGTCCAGTAAAAAGTTAGCCACCACATCTGGAGCAACCGGAAGAGCCATAAGTTCGACGCAGGTCACATACAATGCATGTGCCGCTGGATTTGGGAATTCGTTGAATCTCCAGTCAGTAGCAGGGAAGTGAGCCGTGCCGGACATTGCTTTAACATATACATTCTCAATTAATAAAATAAGTAACTTTCTGTAACTGTGATATAATTTATAAAGTGTTCTTTTTGTTATTAAAAAGAAATTTAAAACTCATTAAAAAATTCGTGAATCTAAAAATAAGTAAGGAGAAAAAAATTTACTATTTATTATATTTTTTCATTTTTAATAAATGATTAGCATTATTTATCGATACTCGTTTAACTTTCTTCAAACTTCTGACAAACTTTTAATTTATTTTTATTCAAAAGGAATTCTAAGACTATTAAATTTATACATTTTCCAGTTGATACTACAAACTACAATTAATCGTAATGGCGAAACTAAAATGTGAATCGTCGAAAAACTTTGATTGCCTTACTTTCTACGATTCTCTGTACAAGTCGAATGTAATAGTCCAAATCTGGTACCCACGAGACGGCATCATCAGTATAGCGTGTCATGTACCCTTGATAAGCCTCGGAAAGCGCCCACCCTGACGCTCTGATTTCTCGTAACGATCCCAAAACGGCGGACACCAATCGACGCTTTAACAACGGTCGATCTCGCAACTTTTTCTCATAATAATGCAACGTATTGTAAAGATACGTGACAGGTCGATCTGAAAATCATAATTATCTTCAATCAAACAAGATTTAATCAATCCGTCAAGAGATATCTACTTCCTTTAGTTGTATTTTTATAAAACAAGAAGAAGACACATTTTAATACCAAAGTCAATTTAAACGATTTAAATATCAAATTAAACGGGACGATGCGTGACTCCGTGTAAAAGTAATCATTTTGCAATAAGTAGATTTCGGATTTGATTTTCATCCTCATCCCAGGTATTTCTCGATTTACAAGAAGTAGATTTTAGTTAAAAATTTTATGTAAAAAATATGAAATTGTAGTAATAAACTTGTATCGTAAACGATAAATACATATACCAGATACATATAACAAATTTTATATATTACATGACAAAGATCTTCTTTCCGTTTTATTAAAACTATTTTATTGGAATTTTTATTGAATGCATACCATGAAATTTGTACAAACAGCCCAAATGTTCCAGCAGTATTTCCAAGCTCTTGATAACAGGTGGTATTTCCAGATACCGGTGCACCACTATGTCGAAAACTGGTAAAAATCGAAGACATACATTTCCAAAATACACAGGCAGATTTTGATACTGACTAGGCCCGCCGCTAGTCTGCTCCATAATACCCTCTGGCGCAAACTTTTCTGGGAACTTCCTATGGAAGGCCAGATGCTTTTCGTGCCAGTTCGATTGTTTCCAATGCTCCGGCGAGTTCTCTTTGACGAATTCTTGTACACGGTTTCTAAATTCCGCCGCTTTCAGAAGTAACAATTGTATGATGAAAAAACACACTTGAGCCTCATTTCCTTCCTGGGTTCTGAGGGCTAGACAAAGCACAAGTCTGTCAATAGTCACTATGTTATATTTCCAGATCATGTCATTGATAGTATCCACACATTTATTGACATGCTGACCGCCGACACTGTTGGCAAACTCGAACACCAGATAATCGCAAAACTTTCTGAGATGAGCCGACAACGCTCTCGCACCAATTCTCTCGAGAATTTTGTATGCGATAGGACTAATGCGGTCGGTCTCAAGTATCATTTTCCACAGAAGGCACAGGAATAACGGTGGTGTGCCAGGAACAGAGAAATGCGCGATAATGTCATTCTCATTATTCATGGATGCCCAATTCCTGTACTCCTCCTCGACCGCTTTTTTTATTTGCTGCTTGTTCTCCTTCGCCACGCTGTTCTGTTGGAAAAACTCGCTCAATACTGGCGGAAAGCACTGAAGGGTGTGATTGGCCCAAGAATGTGGTGTATTTTGCATGATGGTGTTCAGCAGTTCCTTGCACCAGGTGCCGCTAAGACTGTCGGCACCAGTGCCTGTTACATGCATGGATCGTGCCAATGTCAACACCAATGCTCGGTTAAGTTCCTCCGATTCTGCAGATACGAGGGTCTTCGGCTCCGACAGGAATCTAGACAGTTGTGGTTGTACTTCCGCGGAACCCAGTCCAGTAATGAGTCGCAAAGCTGTACTTTCAACACACAAATGAAGCTGTGTTTGGTTGGTCTGCGGTACCGCTGCGAGGCTATGCAAATGCGATAGCAGCTGTACCCTGTAATGCGGCTGAATATGATGCATCCTGTAGCTGAACATCTCCAACAACGTGTACAGTGTGCCCCATGCATGTGATTTGAATACTGTCGGCAACAATTGGCTGATGAACCCTTTGATGCCGAGGCTCTCGATTTCTGTGTACACCAGTAGTCTACTGTAAGTTTCAACCAGTGCTGGTGCTAACGCCATATTGCTCTTAGATTGTGCCAATTTGATCACATGCGTAACGATGCTGTGAATTAGGCTCATCTTAGAGTGCACGGTCAAAGAATCCAAAATAGACATTGAAAGCGGGGTCGTCGGACCGTTCGCCAGCGCCGCGTTGTTCTGCAGGGTCTGCAGAGGTTGCTGTTGCTGATTTTTCTGAGTACCCAGAATGGTATCCACCAGCGCTGCCATCGGTCTACTAAAATACTCCTGGTTCGTCGAATACGCATTGCACAAAAGTGCAATGCGATAATCGGAACCCATGCAAAGAGAAGCATTTGGCATGACCAAATGCTGCAGAAACTCGTGGTGAACTTTCAGCGTGTGCGGAATCGGTCTGTGAATATTGGTGCAAGGCTCGGTCTGAGCTTTCTTCAGTAAATGAATCCATATACACGTTATCGCCATTTGATGAGTACACAGAGCCTGGGTGTAATCTGGAACGGGTAGAGGTTCTTTCTCCGGATAGAGAAGATCATACAGTTTAAGCACTGGTAAAAAATTTGACAAGGGATTCCGTTGAATGCTGCCTGAGATAAACTGCAGAAGGACCCACATCAAATGATCCCTACCCTTCCTCAATTCTCTACCCGCTAATTTATCGTGTATCGCCATAACGATACTCGGAAAACAGGCAAATTGAAAGAGAATAAAATAGATAAGTTGCGAAGACAGGTGCAACCACACCCAATGATTAGCTACCGTTCCGTCTATACCTTCCGCTGGTAGCGTTTCATTTTCCGCTCGTTCCATTGCGGTTATGACGAGTTCCACAAGTTGTTCCTCCAAAACAATGCATCGTTGCTTGTGCTGTCATACAAATAAAAGTATATTAAATCAAAGTGTTTTCTGATACAATATGATTTTTTAGAAGGTCGTGCAGAGCTAACAAAACAAGCCAGTACGAATTTGTCTTATCTTCTATGTGTTATAAATTTATTTCATTGATTTCCATGTTTTATGTGCTCTAATTTTATCTTACCTGTTTTTGTAAACCAAGCATCGAGCAGACCATGTCTCTACTATATGGCTGCTCCAGAACGTATCTGAGCAATTCTGTTTGAGGTTTAAGCAAATCTGGATCATAAGGTAGATTTCCTTTCAAAGAAAACTTCAATGTCGTAGGATCCAATAACCAAGGATTAATCAAGTAGTCTGCATATCCTGTATGTTCAACCACTGGTAACATCTTCGAGTGTCCTACTATAGACACCATTTGTGCAGTATTTCGAAAACTTTCGACAAAATTGGAAAGCAACTTCGCCAGTTTCTAAAACAGATATTATGTTGAAAGACAAAAATTTAATAGCAAGATAAAATCATTACGTGCATTGTTGTATATTTGATGTCATTTGTTCTTTCCACGACTCTAATATTTTACTTACCCAGTGAGGCCAATTCTTACTGTCAGGATAAGCTTTCTGTATCTCGTTGACGATAAAATAACCCGGCAGTAAGCACGCATTTCTATCGAAAATATATTCAATAACATTCTCCAAAGCCTTCAGCTGTGGTTGTACTGATGCATCTAATCGAGCTGGTATAGTTTGGGCCTTTTCTTTGCATCCCTAATAAAATATAAAACATACACATCTCTTGTCTTACAAATTATATAATAAAATTGAAAAAAATATTGTAGTCTTGCAATCATATTAAAAAAATTACAACTATTAATGTTCAGAGATATAATGTTAATGTCTGAGGGATCATAAACCTACTTTCATGATCTCTCTGACTCCTTTGTAATCGACACCACCAATGATATGTCTAATCAGAACAAAACACTCGACCCAAAAATCTTCCAACTGGTACTGCAATTTATCACAACTGAGAATGCACTCGCATACCAGCCTGTAAAAAAAGAATTCACAGTTGTGTATTCAAAACATGCTTATAAAGATATCAGTGGACTTTTTGTCATTCTATCTTTATGTTCATTAAATGTAAAACAAGGCTGAAATGACAAAGAAGCACACTAACATCTTAATAAGCACGTTCTAAGTATGGGCAATAGAAAATGATCTGTAATTTAAAAAAATCAAAGAGTAAATAAATAAAGTTAAACGTTTATTTATCCAGAAATGTACCTA
Organism: Solenopsis fugax; assembly: GCA_003595255.1. Lineage (NCBI taxonomy): Eukaryota > Metazoa > Arthropoda > Insecta > Hymenoptera > Formicidae > Solenopsis > Solenopsis fugax. The sequence continues at coordinate 1,894 of QKQZ01045589.1, read as the reverse complement.
GCAGGCAAATAATTCGAATGCACTAGGTTCTCCAGTAGTGACAGCAGTAATTGTAATCGTCTGTGATTTGTCATAGCCGCCGCCATCGACAGGAACTGACGAACCGCCGCTTCTTGCTGCTCCTTCGTCAGCCCGGTCACGGCTGTTTTCAGCTCATGATGCCATGCCGCTATCTTTTCGGTCTCCTTCTTAGGATGATGGACAAGAACGCAGCTGAACGCTTCCTCTATCGCTTCTACCTTCTAAAATACATAAAATACAAATATGAGGGAAGTGGAATCTCTTTGAGTCTCGATTACTGAAATTAAGATTTTGTCGTAATAAAATTATGAATGTCGAAGGAATACACGTATCATAGCTAATTACTTCTTACCAAAATATCGTTTACGATACTCGTGATCTGGCTCTCGCTGCTCATCTTCGTAATTATATAATATCCTCGATCATCGAATTGTTTAATTGATACATGATCCTATCATACGTTTGAAAAAAATCAATTGTAAGTCAATTTTCTATTCTTTCATACATTTTTTTCTGAAAACAAGTTCATTGTATAATCACATATTTTATCACAACATAACCACAGTTTGAGCTCCAGTCGCGTAGTGTCACCCGATGTCATTTTATCCTTATTGTTTACTGAATGCTAGACAAGGATAAAACGGTACCCGGGTACCGCTGATAGGAAACACTGGGAAACTGCAAATAAGTTTGTTCTTTTTAGCTGAATTTGCTCCGTTCATCTTTCCATTTCTATGCAAAGGGCCTGCGCACAATAGAGGAATATAAAATATTAGGAATAAGAATTAAAATTTTAGTATCAATTTTCCGAATGAATATTAAATGTAACGTACAATGGATACGAATAAAACGTAAGACATAAATATGCCGTACAAGATACAACACAACTTATTATTTGTCTATAGTATTCATTGAGGAAACTGATCCTAAAATTTTAATTCGTATTCCTAATATCTAATATTTCTCTATTGTGCGCAGGCCCTAAAGGTGCCTACTAATATTTTAATGTAATAAAACGTGGTTACCCGCCTATCGACGGCGAGATTCACTGAGCGAAACGATTAATCGGGACGGGCTGAAACGCCTGAAACGCCGTGGCTTTCATCCCCACCACCAGTTGACTGACGCCTGACTACCGTCTCGGACTTGGAATGGAAGATGGAAGCTTGGAACTCTTGGAAAGTGACTGAGTGACTTCGTGTTGCTTCGTGTGTAGCCACTGAACAGATCGGACGTGCCGGTTGCCGTTCGTGAGCAGTAGTTGTATGTATATATTGGAAGACTTTATTATAAGGTTTTGAATCTGCAGTAGTGAAATTTAAGATTTCTTAGGCGGCCATTTTCTCAACGGAATTCACGAAGTCCAAGTACGTGGAAGATTCTTATATTTCTGGTCAAGCTACGATTTGCTTCTATAAATATATTCTATTTGTAAGTCCGTGGTTGAACCCCCATGGGAGGGAGAAGTAACGCGAAAGACCAGGGTATCGATTGTCTAACTAAAATATGGTGAAAATGTGAAAAGTGAGCAGTTCACGTGATTTCGTAATTTTCACCGTGGTGAAAATGTGAGCCATCTCACGTGAGTTTACTCGACAAGAAATTTCTTGCCGAATAGTGAGTTTGAAGAGAGAAAGGTAGCTGCTATATGCACACATGAGAGAGACAAATACGCCAAACTCGCCACTGAAAGAGTATACGCATCGATCGAACTAATGGCGGAAATCGTAATCACCGTTTTATTTCATGAAGAAAATGAAGAGGAAGAACAAGTATTAAGAATTACAAGAAGAAGGTTGAGGGATCAATTCGATCCGTTTGCATTACCAGAAAATCAATTTCGTTCGTTATATAGGTGAGGTTATACATTAAT
>QKQZ01045575.1:0-29834 GCA_003595255.1 Solenopsis fugax | reverse complement strand
TTTTTGGTTATATTGACAAAATATTCAATTGATACTATTTCACTATACATTTGGTAGTTATAATCAGACTTTTTTTCAGTGCGTGTGTGACTTATTTCAAGACACGTGATAATGTTCTAAGATTATTATGAAAGTCTATTTACGACGTTGATGTGTAATGAACAATAAAATTAATTGCTATGCAGGAAAAACGTATAGATTTCCATGATTTTCCCGACGTTTGTCATCGATTAAATTTATCATTTATTATGCGTGCTCTACCGCGCCGCAAATCGATAGATTGGAAATGCGATTACCTGGCAATCAAAGGAACGGCACGCGTCACGGGTCTGGTTTCGGAGTAAGCTTAATCGATTATAACTGAGTAATGTTTGTTTGATACGTAACAGAAACGACTGCAGCCGCGGCTTCACGGAAGAGCGCAGCGTGTTAGTGTCGAGTCGGTGAATTGCAAGATTCCGTGTTTATTGCATTTAGCAGATGGCATTGGTCGCCCGCATGCAATCGAGCTATACCAAACGCTTACGTACAATGGCGAACCATCCGCCGTGTTATACGTAAGCACGTACATTCATTGTCAAAAACGCATTCCCGCGAAACGTAAATCCAGCCGCGAATTTCAACGGCGAGTACGCGCGTAAGTGAACTTATTTTATGCAGATGAGTACTGTGATTTATGCAAAATTAAACCTACGCGTTTCTCTTTGCGCTAACGGATTGTACCTCGTTCCATTTACGGCACCGATGCGTCATCGAATCCACTTTGTTGCGTATAAGATATATGTATATATAAGAATACATGTAAACAGTTATCGCGTCGCAACCTTCATCACATTACAGTTATATATTTTGATTCGCGGAACGCGAGCGTCGACGGTCGGCCTTCGGACCGGCCGTTCTTGAGGAAGAGTGTACGGGGCCGAAATAACTGTGCACACGATATGCTTGAGCCCGTTTCTAGCCCTCGAGCCCTCGTACGCCACACCCTGCCATTTCTAGTATTAAATCTGACCCGATGCAAGCCCCCACGTTATGTTTTATAGTCCGCGCGATCCGCGCCCCCTGACGCGAGCGCGTCCACGGCGTGCACGTTGTATCCGTTGCAAGATGAAACGCGGCCATTTGATAGCGTGCAAAATTTACCGTGTAATTCGGCCGAACGCGGACGGACGTAATCAGGGACCGTGCGAGGTATCGCGCAACGCACGCTCATTTCCATACCGCACGCGCGCCTACGTCTCTCGTCGCGTCGATAGCAGCTGGCTGGTGGAGCCGCGCCGCTAAGAAGCGCGAACGCGAGTCTCTGATATCACTCGATCTTGTGTACACCGCTTGCGTAAAGTAAACGATATTCGATAAGTAAAGTAACGTGGACGATAGCAGGGTTGCGTGCACCGCGCGCAACCAGGAAGCGGACTCGCAGCGGGGGACTCGCTGCTGCAACTTTATCACAGATTTCTTTCCAAGTCAACTAGCATTGGTATTTCTTGTTAATGTCTAGATCTAATGCGCAGGGTTACTTTGCATGTGACTTTATACGTTTGGTCGTGCGCGATATTTAAAAATTGTTATTTAAAGCTGCACTGGAAAAGAGTTTAATAATGATAACAATATTAAAAATCAGCAATAGAATTTAATGTAATTTGATGGAAGTAAATTCCAAGCAGGTACATTAAAAAGTATTTAATGTTGTCAAAGGTGCATTAAATTTCATGCATATACTTTTCAGTTATAGATACATTAAATTTAATGTTTAACTTAAAAATACATTGAATTTCATGACATTTTTAACAGTACAAGTCTGATGATTACTAAGCTTTGATGAAATAATTTCAATTAAATGTTTAGTTAATATAACCAAATGTTTAGTAATAAATATTTAGTAATCGTATAATAATCGATTGTTTGCTATTACATTTGGGAAGTTATTAGACTCCTCCGTAGACATACACTGTGTCTTTTCTGACCCAGGCGAAATTTTATTTTCATATTTCTCCGAATAAATTTCAATTTTTATTAAATAATTTTTAAATAAACATATGAGTTAAACAACTATTTAGTAATATAGTTGGGCTGGACAAAAAAGACCCAGTGTGCGTACAAAGAGTTAAATATTAATATTTAATAGATTTGGTTGTCAAACATTCAATTAAAATTATTTTACCACAGTTTGATTATTATTATTTTACCAAACTCTTTATTTCAGTGCATCTGTAGAGACGGATAATCGAATACGAAAAATATATATATAATAAAATCTATCTTAGATAATTATTGATAAAATATCTCGGAGTGCTCATTTTTTATAGCAGAATACTGAACAAAAAAATTGAGTAAGTTTAAATCTCTTGATTCTAATTTGTTAAGTTGCTGCTTGTACAACTATCATATTTCTTAGCTGTGCAATATCGTGAAATGCATTGTATTATATTTTATATAAAAATACAAGCAGCAGAAACGCGGAAAATTAACAGAGTTGGTTGTAAGTGTCTCGTAAAATATTTCTTATAATATTAGGAATTCAAAAGATTCTATCTTCTTTTCCTGATGCATTAGAAATTGTTTTGCCTTCTTAAAGCGTCAATTAATGTGCATTGCAAATTTGCGTTCATGTTATTGCGTTCCAGTCAATTGCATCGGTTAATTGCATTTCTATGTTAGAGAATGTAAAGTATGCTATGCATCTTACGCGGTATAACACAAACAACTAATGCTTAGATCTATTATTTGTAAATAATATAATGGCCACATAAACAAGCGCTTTTATCTAAATTCTTTCAACTTGCTATTTTTATATAACTATTCCGTACTTTGCATTAATGTATTTATAAAACACACTTGAAGAATACATATACATGAGGAAAATTAGAAATTCTCAAAATAACGTTTTCGAAATATGCAATTTTTATTCGTCTATTTGTAAAACATGTATAGCAACCGCTATCTATTTATCATACGAGCAATTTAATGCGCCACAGAATTTATCATGGACAACGGAATATATCCTTAAAGAGGGATGATCGCTTCCAATAGCGCGCCGAGACTGGAAACGTCGCGAGGGTGGCAAAAGAATGGCCGCGTGGGGGCGCGTAAGGAGGGTCGAGAAAAATGCCACACATTCCTAGGGACAAATTTACGAGGTGAAACCGCAGCCGCCACTCCATTCCTCTCCCTCCCCTTCCGCTCACCTCCTCCTCAACATCCTTCGCCACGCGCGCGGCCCGGTTTACTGTTTTACTTATTCGCCAACGGCAACTGGTCAGCAAAGATACTTTGTATATAAATTTTGGTTACGGCGGGGGGTAGTCCACCACTGGCCTTTCTCTGCCGATGCCGTTCAACCCCTGCCCGACCCGCCAGTTTCGTTATACTGCGGTTTCTCGGTTACTCAGAGGGGGACTCCCTGTAGACAGTGGACAGAGCGGGGTGGAGTTGTCTTCTGACACGTCCCGCGCACCTTCCAGGGCTGGCAAGCAAGACGTGGAATGAGTTATTGAAGAAGGAGCCGGCTAGACTTAAAGGGATGGCACAGAACGCTTTCGCTCGACGTCGCAGCTGACGCACGTTCAAACAGTTGCATAAATATAATTTGGTTTGCCGAATATTAGACATCCGTCGAAAATCGCATGGATGAAATATAGAAGATCTTTTTTTAATCTTATTTAACGACAAACCCGTTGAGAACGTACGAGCAACGATGTTATTTGCTTAGGCTCGAGAAGATATAGCTTATATAAGTAGATTACAGAGAATGATATTTGACTTTGAGAAGTAAATACTACAAACTACAAAGCAAATACTTCGTAGTGAAAGTAAAAAGAATTATTCGTACGATCTGTCAGATGTTATTCTCCAAATCGTGTTTTTACTTTGAAACTAATTTCTTTCATTTCATTTATCTTACAATAAAGTACGTGATTATGATAATGGTCTTAGAATGACAACAAAAAAATAATGCAAAAGTAGTTTTTAACGATTGCTAAAATGTCATATTAAAATAATCTGGATTTTATGAAAAAAAAAAAAATTTATTTACTGCTTAAAATAATATCTTAATATCAAATTAAATCATCGAAGTAGATTTATCATATTTTTGTTATTTATAATTTAATTCAGAATTTTTCTAAATGTGCCTACTTTTCTCACATCATCAGCATTATCATGAACCAGTCAATAAGCACGCTGTTGCATCGTACATGGTATATATATACGTAATACACCGTTTGGTGAATGACAAATCGATCAGACTCGCGCTCTTCAGATCCTCGAGTCCACCCCTTCTTGCTCGCGTATGGCGCAACAACGTGTCTTATGACGAATGCGCAATTGCGATGATATACTCGTGAGTATAGTGTAGATTATAATAATTGTCGAAACTTCAAAGCGCAAAGAGAATTTCTATTGTGAAGGGTTGCGAGCGAGAACCGAAAACTGCCGGAATGGACTGAACAAGATCGGTTCGAGGGGGTTGGGGAGGTTTCGCACGCTCAAGCATCGTGTCAGACGCGTTCGACTCCTCTTCCGGCCAACACCCCCGAAACGTTTTCCACCTTGAATCACCTTCCTTCCCCTGACCAAAGCCCCCCTCTCACCACCTTGTTCGACGCGGTGCGGAAGGAGAGACGTTCGCCTCGGCTCGGCAAACTTGCGCGAAACTTCGATGCCGGAACTCGTCTATGGAACGGAGCCGTCGGGACGAGGCTTTATAGTCTTCGCTGTAGGAGCTCGCAGGCACGCTGATCCGTATCGCCTAAACGAGGTTTGGCAACGGGCGCTTAGCCCGGGCCCGCCCGGAGAAAAGAGTTTCATTAAAAGCGGGTAATGAGGCAGTCAGGACCGGGCTAGGCACTACTCGCGAGATTCGCGTTATACGCGAGGGGTGGCGAGGGGGCCCTGCTATTATTTTGAGGAAGAGTTCGATTAGCGTGGCCGACGACCTCTCCTGGGAAGGGGTTGAAGGATCGTCGGCATTTCTTTTTACGGAACTTCCCACGACGCTACTACTATATTATCAAGAAATTTATATTAGCTTCGCTGCTCTCCTTGATTACAATACTCCAGACTTAATCTGCCACATAATAATTGTCCTTTCTTTAATCCTGCTTTACTCACGCGGTGTGTCCAGGACATCTCAGCCTTACAAATTCGCATTTAAAATGATGCATTTATCTCTGTCTAAATGTTGTACAGAATAGTATCAATCTATATTTAATTGTAAATAATGAAAAATACAATGAAAATAAATTGATATATAACGTTGGGGTGTCAGAAACATCCCAGGCGAGTTTTATGTAAAAAAAAAAAAANAAAAAAAAAAAAAACACGCGAGTAAAACAGGGTTAATAGTCTTTTTTTATACGCAACTACGTGTAGTTGTTTAATTAGTTTTATCTTAAAATCGCAATATTTGATTCGCACCTTCAAATATTACGTGAATTATTATATTACACATTTAACTTACAGCCGCGCGAATATTGTAAGTTTTTCAATGCAATTTCATGTTTTCGATTTCGTATCGTTGCGAGTTGACGTGTCTGTCAAAATATGTACAATATTTCAATAACGGAAAAAACATATCTCTCGCGTGTTGTTGTTATTGTTTGTATCAGCGCTCGAATGCAGCGCGCGTCGAGGGCAATCGAGGAATAAACCGTGGTGATCGGAGAGTAGCTATCAACGGATTTGCGGTATCCTAATCGGCAAGGGTAGCTAATCGAGGCGTTCCATCGAGAAACCGTCGGGACATGGGATTACTCGCTTATGCGTGTTAAGCTTTCAACGAGCTGTTACACGCGTAGAGCTCCATTAGGGTAAACGCTCGCGATGCGACGTCAGAGTTGTGCACTTCCTGACAAACTGACCCCCCTCTCTCTCACTATCTGTTTCTATCTCCCTCCTTCCTACTCACCCTCTCTACCCCCCCTCTCTCTCTCTCTCTCTCTCTCTCACACTTTATCATTGCGACCGGTATTCGCTTAGCGAGTCGACGACACCGCGGGCAATAAGCGTGTCGGATCTGGAATTCGCATCTCAACGTATCGCAACGCCTACGCACAACGGGCTTATTTGCATGTTTCCTTAATGCGACGCAGCGTCTAGAAACATTTATAAAAAAAATAACGCATCAGTCACGCAGATGACACCTTGACGAATTAATCCAACGAAATATTGCATACTTTACAATATGAATATCATTAACGTGACTGAGAATAACATATTAACTACTCAATAGATTCTCCTGCACCGTTATATGATAATGCGTGTATATTTTTTTAAATATTCTTAAAAAGCCCAGAACACTGTGCTGCTGTGTCATTAATCCTTTCCCTAATATTCTACGTATTTCGTGTCCGACCGATTCTTGTTCGCACAAGTTTTACGCAACTTATAATTATTAAATTAAATACTATATTTTATTATTTTTTAAAGTAAAGTTTCAACATTTGTTCTAGAAAGCTGAAAGTATGTCCGTGAATTTTTAGAGAATTCTTGAAATATTTTAAATAAATAGGTGAAAAAAATGATGATTCGAGGATGGTAGGCACGAGACACCATTTTGAGCATGGTATAGTTAGAGTTAATATATTATAATTGCTGCGATTGCGCTATTTTCTATTACATGAGTATTTGCTAACCCATTATTATTTAATAATTTCTAATTAGCTTCACGTCAGCCACGCATGTGTCAACGTGATTCTGAAAGCACTCGGAGAGCTGAAGCCGGAGGAGATATCATAATACCTTACGTGCATCAGAAATGCAATGAACATTATGCCACTGTTATCGCGAGTGTAAGAGATACACGAAAACACGCAAACGCAGGTATATAGATATGGGTGCGCCGTTTGCCGATGATTCACAGACCGTTGCACCGTTATTACGCGCTATACACGTTGAGAGGCGTAGCACCGTATCGGCTCTTTTACGGAATGCAGAAACATGATTATATTGTATTGTAATTGCAGTTGAAACGGTGACTTGCGTTGTGAAATGCTGCTGCACCACTCACTGTCGCATGCATAAGATTAAGATTTTTAACTTGCGATATTTTATTGATAGACGTAATCTAACAATATACATAATCAAAACGTTACATTTAAAAACGATAGAATTTTGCTAAACCCTATTGCGTACAAACTGCAAACTTTTTATTTTATTTTATTACAAGTTAAAAATTTGCACATCAGAGTTTGCGTCATGTACCGTTATTTTTTTCAGAAAAATATATATTTTTGTTTAGCGTAACTCGATTCTTTTTATTTTGCACGTTCGCGATTGTGTGTACGATAAACTTTGTAAATATCATTTCTACGTGATGCATCACGCCGTTACACCACGGTGTGATCTCGCACGCAGGTATTAATCGATATCACTGGAAAGCCGACAAGTTCTCAAGACTGTCAAAGAAAGATTTCGCAGGTTCGCACCGTCACGGATTAATTGCAGCGTACGTCGTGCGTGCACGCGTATCACGGAGCGGCAGTCAGGTCGGAAGAGCAATGGTAACGCCGGAATATCAAGGGTATCTCCTATTGCGAGATTGCACCTTGCGTACGTGCATCACGGCCTGTTCGCGCGCCGGTGGCCGCGCGTGCTACGCCTCGCTACGTTTTAGAATTATACCGGAAGTAAGATGCGCCCCGGTGCTGCGGCAAACGGTGCTTCGAATTAGTCCCTCCTTCTTGAGTGGGCCGCGGGTGGCCGGGAGAGGGTGAGTTAGGGCGAGTATAAGTGCGGAGCCAGCCCCCACGTCGGTATACATCGCGGAAGGAGGCCTACCGTTGATGACAAAATAGCGTGATTACGGGCCATCAAATAAACACTAGACTTACCGTTATTCCGCGCCGCTAGCTCCTTCGAGCTGCACCCCGTCCCTCCTCCCCTGCCCGGCGGAACCCTCGGCCACGGTGCCAACAACCCCGCTACCCATCGGCCACGTCGGCTACGAACAAATGCTGACCTGCTGCTCGACCGCATCGGGCCAGCTTTAAAAATGCTACCGGCGCGGCGCGCCGGCGAACGGTGGATATCGCTGGCGAAGACGGGAAGCTACAAATTGTCTTCTATTCTCTTGTTATCATTAAGGTATACGGCGCAACCGAAACGTGTAGCCGAGAGCTTTAGAAAAAGTTTTAGACTTCGTCGCGTGAGAGGTCTCGTCTCAGGGCGATGCGTGCGTCGACGTTGCGCAGAGTAACGGGGTTAATAACGAATTTATATTGCCCGCTCTAGCGCAATCTCAAAGTTGGAAGATTGTCGAATTACAAGTTGGCTGTAAGATAATGTTACTTTTCAAATGCAATGCAGACACTAGTCTTCAGCTACACTGATTCATAGCGTATTATGTTCGTTCTCTGTAACAAGCGCTACAACTATTTAAATATAGATGTATCTAACATTACATTAGGGAAAGGTGATGTACCTTTGATTAAGTTTGATATTTTTCACTGAGCAAGTTTCATTTTGATGTCTAAAAATACAAAAACAATTCTGAAATATTCTTTCAAGAATTGAAATTGATGTATATTTTTTATAGATTTAAATTGATGTTTTTTATACACTGTGTGTGTGTTTTTAAAATTAGAAACATTTGAATTCTGGTTAAAGGTACAACATCGATGATATACCTTTGATCAATATAAAAAAAGTGTGTATAAAAGGTGTTAAGATAATTTTATATTTGTTTATATTTTTTTGACGTTTTCTTTGCATTATATAAAGTTTAATATAAAATATATAAATAAACTTGAACAAATGAAAATAAAATTTCTTTATAATATATTTTTCAAAACTTTATCTTTACTTTATCTTTTTCAAGATATAATATCTGTTGCTGGTTAAAAAGTTCAACGTTCGCTCATTTTCTATTTGGTGTAAATTTTATAAATTGTAGATTTAGATTGAATATTGAGCTTTAAATCAATTTTTCTAGATAATTACCTAACAATATAAACAATTCAAATATAAGATTGAATATTATACATGCAAAAAAAACTTGAAACTATTTGCTTTGTATATACTTAAACAATAAATAATTTTTCATAGACCTGTTTATTATTAAAATTATAGATTATAAAGCACTTTAGCCAAACTGCAAACTGTAGATTTTTACTTTTAAAAATATTGAATAGTTCACAGGATAACATGATCAAAGGTTCAACCAGAGTTAATGGAACATCACTTTCCCTTAAAATAGAGAAACATATCTATACGTAGGTTATATATATAATCCATGGAATATGATATATAACTATTAATGTATGTATGTAATTATAAATTATTTTTAACTGAAATTAGTTTTCTTTCCATTACATGCTGAAGACCAATGCTGGCACCAATGCAAAAATTCAATTGAAGAAAAGCATCGTCTTAAAAAAATCTATCAAAACGGATAATAAAACTTCTCGCAAGTTTACCGATTAATTAGTCGACACGATATAAAAACAATAATCTTTTATAAATCTTCTTCCAGTTTTCTTTGCATGTATTAATAACCGAGACTTGTCCCGCAATCGACCCCTGCCGGCTGTACTATTTAATTTTTTCCTTTAATTGGCTAATCACGAAATTATCAGCCCCATAAAGCTCGAGAGAGGCGCCAACCCTTTGCGGCCCCTATCGTCGGCGGCGTCGACTCCCGCGGGGGTGGTGCGCCGCGCTCTTAATTGCAAATTGGTGAAATAATTGAAACAACTCTCGTAAAAATAGTTGAAAAGTCGTAATTCGGTCGTAAAAGCTGAAAACCGCAACGCACCACCATTACCCTCCACCCTGGTTCTCTTTTACTCGGCAACTGCTTCGCGAGAAAGGGGTTGGCGGAGGCGTCAGGGGCCGTTGGAACAGTTCTGTCGGATTTTGATGGGGTTCGGGCGGCTCGATCTTCTTGGCGGATAAGCCTTATGGTCTCGTGGGACGAAACTGTGTATCTAGATGGAAAGACGGCGGCGCGACTATTAACGTGGCGAAAGCGCAATTTGCGAGTCGCGAGTATTCGTTCGTTTACGATGAATCGCACCTAGGAGGAAGATTATACGTCGAAGCATGTAAATTGTTATTCCGACGAGCATTCCATTATACAAATACTGTACCGGGCGCGACATATAGAAAATCTATTTATTTAAATCTACCTCACGCGTGCATTTAAGTGGTTCGAAGTTACGAGCGCAGACACTAACGACCTGCACGCGCGCGGAGAGAGAAAAAAGAAGAGGGAGGCGGAGGGGGAGGGGGGCGGAAGATAGCGAAACTGTGCCAAATTGGGGTTACGGGGGAACTTCACAACCTGTCCATGCAAAATTTATCGCTTCATTTACATGTTACTGTTCGGCTCGTGCCGCGCGCTAATACCTTCCACGATCGATGAATTATTCATAAAATGAATGCCGCTTCTTCGCTGTGTGTTTCGACTTATTGTTAGACTTTTTCTCGTATGTTGCAAACGACGGGATGCCCGCATAAAATTGGCTCGGTTCTTTCGTGTCAGTAGTAAAACTAGCATGAATATCAAGATCCCGCGGAAAAATAGCCGCCGCGTTACACCCACATTGGCGTACGTCCAGCTTCTCGAGTTACAATAACCAGGAAAGAGGCAAACGAAGTCTGATTAATATCCCCAATTTACGCGCAAGAAATAGAAAACGCGCAAATATAATCATGTCCGCGTATTCTAATCATGTCCAATTTCTGACGAGACACATCGATGTATCGAGCGCCCTTGGCGGGAAGCGCAACAAAAAAAATACCGCGAAATCAATAAAGCATTTAGATCCTCTCTGGGATCTCCGCGATCTCCACCGAGAAAGGATAATTTGCATATCGGCTTTCTCAATCTGCTGATATGAAATCAGTCAGTTTTCAAAACATTCACGTCTGCCGATTGCGGAGCGGCATTGGAGCAGGCGGAGCGTGGATTAAGTCTCGGTTATATTTCTTCCGGCGGAAGTAAAATATTTGAGCGCGCGCCGCCGCGAGAAATGCAGGCGATCGGGTGTTTTTCTTCGGGGGAAAAAAGAGAGTGGGGAAGGGGAGGGGAGAGAAGATTTGAAAACACGGAAGGAATTTCCACCGCGCGCTGCGATATTAGCCGGTGTTGTACCGACCGCTGTTATATTTGATTGGGCCGCTCGTGTAAGAACACCCCCGAGCTCTCCTCCGATTCCCATCCATCCCCCTCTGCCCGACCGCCCTTTGCTCATCCACTCCCTCGGTCTGCGCAGCGAAATGTTGGTTAAATAATATCCGCGCTTCCAACCGTAATTATCTCGCTCTCAGATTTTCTGCCTCGCGGGGACGGCGGAAGGGCGGGTGGTTGGTTGGACGAGTTTCGCGGTAAGAGACGCGAGAGTGAGAGAGAGAAAGAGAGAGAGGTGGGATGGATAGAACTTCGAGACTGAAGGAAAGACTGAGGTATGAGGGGATTAGAGATAGTGCTGATATTCGCGCTATAGATATATTCGGAGATAGCGCGGATATTATTAAATGCAGCGGAGTTACTGAATAATACTTTCATGTACTTTTTGACGTTTATTTATCATATTGTTTCGCTACGCCGTCGCGGGTGCAGCCGAGGAAAAATATTACAAAATTGGTGAATAAACACCTTTTCAAACGAAGAAACTTTTATGATTAACGGAGTATCAGTAGAATACGGTGAGAAATATATTAAAATGTATATCTCTTCACCCGCCAGCTTCTAATCTGACTCTTCATTCGTGGAAGCGCGCGTGATTTCTCCTAAAAAAATTCTTGAACGCTTCTCGTCGTAATTTTGTATACATCGTCAGTTTGCGCAGACAATCGTTCAAACCGTCGCGCTGCCGCAATTATGAAACGCGAACGCAAGCCAAAGTGTAAACGTGACATAAATAACGTTAGGAATAGCCAGCGACTGCGCGTTTATTATAACGAAAGGCGCGAAAGGTAAAAGAGCGGTCGGTATCGTGCGTCGCCAGAAATACACAAGAGAAGGCCTATATGGTCGGGCACCATCGTGCACTTTCACGCGATCGATTTTAGCTAATTGCAAACCGGTGCTATATAACGCGCGTACATAGGAGGGAGACAGAAGATCGTTGGAAAGGTGGCGGTAGGTAGGTTGGAGGGTCCGCGAATGGAACGGGAAATATGCAAAGTGTTTACGATCGTGCAACATGCTGCCGACCCGAGTTCGCTCCCCCTCTGCCGCCCCTGCATTTTATCCCGCGCTTTTATCCATCCCTCCAAGAGGGATGCGGAATCTGCGAGAAAATGTGCCACGTTCTTCGTTTCCGTTATTAATGTATTAATATATGTTATTAATGTGTAATTATATATAATTTCGTTATTAATGTACAAAAGTTTATAAATCCCGCGATTCACATCTCCTTACCGTCAATGATCACTCTCGCGAGTGAATTTACGAGTGACCATTTTATCTTCTGTAAAGTGAACAAATGAAATTGATCGAAATGTATCACGAAGAAGTAGCTAGTCAATTTAGTTCTCATATACCCTGAATTATTTACGTTTGTCCGCATTTCACGAAGAAACATGTCATTTATGAGACAAAACAAATAGCAGTGCTCCGATATTGATAATTATAATGGTACAATTGAATTAAAAGACGAAGCAATATATTTTCTTATCTATTTTAAGGAATTGATTCTGATGCACTTTCAGATAAAGAAATAGACATTATTTATATTGCATAATAATAAAATAATAATAATGTAATTATTTAAAAGAATAAAACAAAATTTGCAATTTTACTATAGAAAATTATGTGAACTTTTATCAGTAAAACAGATTTACGCATTTGATGTAATTGGGAGACTTTATTGCTTTATACATTATTTTCAATAATCGAATTATTTTTTATATTATTTTGTCCTACGACTGCACGAGACATTTTTACACAGAATTTTAATAATGCATGTAACACGCCTATCTGCATTTGAATAATAAACGATAATTGCAAAGCGCCTTATAATTATTAGTAATAAAATTGTTTATCTGGAAAATCAAAGATACAAAAAATTTATATTAAATCGTACAAAATTTAATTTAGCATTTAAAATAAATTTTGTCTTATCTGTAAAGCGATTTTAATTGTATTAATTACATTGAATTTAACGAAAAGATAAATAATCCCGGATTAAATATAACCATAAAACATTATTGTAAATGTATTTTTTGAATAAATTAGGAAATATAAAAAATTTTCCTACGTGTTATGATATTGTCCAGTAAATAACGTAACGAATGTGTTTTGTGAAATAATATCTACTTATGTGCTTTCCTCAATATTGCTTTTCGAAAATTTCGTCTCCCTTATTAAGTGATATATTGATCACCTCGTTTCGAAATAATCGGTCCAATTATATCTTCGCAATTTATAGCAAGGCAAGGTAAAAGACACGCCCTTTGCGGCTCGATCTCGCCGCGACTCCACTTATAAAAACGCAATTTCCTTGTAACAATATAGCATAATAAATGCCGAGGGTTGCTTTCTCGGGGGCGGTTGAAGAGCCCACTTTCGCCCAGGCGTAGACCAAGCGGCAAGCGGCTACGATTCGCCATTACAGTTTGTAATGTACTTACGTAACTTCTGTTTATACACCAACTTTTCTCCACCCGTACTTATTCCGTCTCAGCCTCCTCGCCGCTTACTACGGCCCGTTTCATCCCTTGCCCGCGGCGTTCTGCTCTAATATCATTTTTAATGTCTGAAAATTATCTCCGCCACCTCTCCCGCGCTTCTACCTCTTTTTGACCAAAATGCCCCTTTCCACTATCCTTATTCAGTAACAGTATGCTTGTTTGTAACATTACTCATCGCATGTCACGCGACATATTTTCTTTCTCTTTTGTTGCGCATTCTTTAGGAGTCGTATATTATCTTAAATATCTATGTTCTGCTTTTAGAAATTATTTTATGGTTTATGTAAACACGTAATTTTTTAAGATTCAAATATAATTGGCGAAACAGCATAAAATTTATAGTAAAAGTGAAGAGATAATAACACTAATGTCTTCAATAACAAATATCTAGAAGTTATTAGTAACTGTTAAATAGGGAAATTTTATGTGTAGATAAAATATAAAAATAATAAAAATATTTAACAAAATAACACGGAGCAAATAAAGCGACTTATACTATTTTTCAATAAAATAAAATATTATTTAATGGAAAGTAAATGAATCCTAATAATAGGTTTTTATAATGTAAACCCTCTACATCTTATTCTAAACCAGAATGATTAAATATACAATAAATAAAAATATGAAAAATATACTAAATCTTGGTTCTTCATTACAGAATACATTAATCTAAGTTTATAATTAGAAAGATTGAAAATTATGTAACATTAAACGAATATAAATTATAATAATAAATATAGTAATAATTATAGTAATAAATTATATACGTCACAAATTTTTATAACGAATGATTCTATAAAGGAATTTCTATTTTAAATAAAATAATTTCCCAAAATTTATGAATAAAGATTTCATGATATTTTAATAAATAGATCTCTCGAAATAAAATCCACAAGATAATTTTATGAAAATTTAGAGGCTTTTTGCTTATGATATAGAAGGGATGAGTTGTCACGAACAATTTATATAACAAAGATATTCCTAGTTAAATGGCTGGACTGTTTTCTCGTTTTAATAATGTATATGAAACATCAGTCATTCAAAAGTTAAATTGACTTTTCAAAATGACAAATAATTCATTCATATCACAAAACATATATAAAGCTTGAAGCACATTTAGATTCTATTTTTATTTAAATCATATAATAAAATTATTAAATTTACTTCATTATTTGTTTTAAAAAAATATTGTACGTGAATGATATATATTATAGAATCAAAATTTTATAAAATTAATGATTGTGATAAAAGCGTACATATTTTTGACTCAAATACAATTGTAATTGTTTTTTAAATCCATTCTTAAAATATTCAACTAACGCACATGCCCTCGCAGGTTCTAACGATATTTATTATTACGCGGAAATTTTCGGCGACCGATGCAAAAAATTTTTCCTCGCACCGTAATTGCAATGATTCGACGCGTAATTCAGCGTGTTGCTCGATGCATTTTTCTCATTTTAGATCGGTCATGACATTTCACAAAGTACGCAGTTCCGGCTCGTACAGCCGCGATGGGGATGAGGCATGGAGCTGGAATGCAGCTGCAGTTCAATGCAACTGCATTGAAAACAAGCCACGATGCATCGGGGCCTCGGGCGCTTATAATCGTTATGTTTAGTCGCTTGTGTTCCTGCATTTTCCACGGTATTTACACTTCACTGAAATCTCATGAAAAAGTAATAAAATAAACACCGATCCGGGGATCGCGCGCCGGAAATAGGATATCGCGATATTTATTCTGGCTTCGTGTCATGCGCCTATTTATAATGGACGGCATTTACTAACTCGGCTGCATATTTTATCCTTCACTGTTACAGTAATTCTGGATAATATCACCATCGCAAAAAATGACGCTGTTCGTGGGTCAAAGCGAATATTCCCTCGCGAGTTTTTCCGATGATTTCATGCACGATTGTAGCCATAAGGAAATTTTGTTACGTCGTTACAACGGCGAATAACATTTTAACGTGTATTTGATTGCGTATATTTGGTTAGCTCGGTAGATTATACATTAGATTTATCTTTCATTAATAATAATTCTTTAATAGAGAATGGAATTACGGATTAATTGGGAAAATTAATATTATTCAGAACGATAGCCTCTGTCTAAATAGCAAATCTCTAGACGAATCAATATATTGTTAAAATTTATTTCAATTGACATTTCTTTCTAATTAAGATTTAAATTAAGGTTTAGGAATCATTTTGGCATTTCTATAAAATTTATAGTATTCTTTCTTTAATCCGCGCAATTTTTGTCCATTTCTACATTAAATTTATAAACCAGTAAAATATCTATCAAAGTTTTTTGCATAATTAGCTTTTGGACAATTTTAATTTCAGAATGTATAATATATATAATTACGAATTGAATGCAAGTCATCTAATTAGTGTCTAAATGCATCGTATTGACTAACAATCTACGTTATTATTTTGCGAGAAAAAAATTGTCTTTTCAATTTTTTTTTGCCGACTTCAAAAAAACGGCAGCGCATAACGTCATCCACTTTGCTCGTCAAATAAACATCTCGATGGAACGGGGCACGAATAAACTCGAGTCAAAGGAACGATTATCATCGCGTCGTATTTTGCTCGTCGATTTCGTCGGTTCGCACTACTCCGTGCTTCGTGTTTGTGCCGGCCATCGAACGACGGGCACGACACTCGCCGCGCGAGTTGGACGGCAAAACTAAACAGACCACGAGGCGACGTTAAAGTGATGGCGCGAGTTAAACTGACAACCTTCGCCACTTTCCCGGAAGCATAAGCTATCTCGCGCGGCCTGTCGCTTTTGCCGCGAGTGTATTTTCATTGTCGCTTTTATCCTACGTCCGCGATCGGTAACGCGTCCGCGACGCGCGTTCCGCACGATCTCGCAGCGCGTTTGATTGTTTTCCGAATGAATGAGACGAAATTATAAATAGACTCGCGAACGATTTTCCGCTACCGTCGCACCTCTTCATGCACGACTCACCGGACACGATCGCGCGATGGAAATTACGCATCATCGCGCTCGCCTGTCAATCCGTTCCAATTAAATGCATACGATCGAATAAATTTATGCTCGGTCTCTAATAACTAGCTATTTTAGAGTAATTTATCGATTTGTAACGTTTCTATAATGCAGCGCTGCGAGATGCAATGTATCACACAGTGCTCGTTTCACTTGGATATTTTAAATAAATCTCGAACGAGTTATATTAGTTTTATAACAGAGAGAAGGGTTTAACCCAATATTCGTCTTATATTCCTATCGATTTTATCTTCCGGAAATTTTTACGATCAAATAGATATCATAGGGAGAAGAGAGTATTATGGCTACCGTAGACATTACGACTACCCTTATTATCTCCGATATGAGGTGACGAATTCTAACGATTGTGTATAGACTTATTCGTTTAGTAGTTCGCCGTTTTTTAATGACGCTAATATGCCAATACACAATAACTGACAATTGTTATAAGGCATTTTTACTTTTGAGCACTTTGAAACTTTCTCAAGATACATTTGAGCATTTAATTACACATACATCCTCATTGTTTCTAAACTTGAGCGTGTTGTCACACGATATGTCACTCTAGAGGAGTGGTTCAGAAGCATTAGAGATATCATTTTATCCTTGTAGTTTAATGTTAAACAAGAATAAAATGATATCTGTAATGTTTCTAAACGCAGGAAAATTAAAAAAATATAATTTTGTAACAAAATACTGCGTGTATTTTAAACTAACCAATTTTTTAAATTTATTTTTGGGCTAGCCATATTACCACTACTTTTCCTCTTCCACCGATATTATGCAGTACGTCACATTTTTATAAATCACATTCTAAATAATAAATATTTCACTACTTTGAGTTTAGAATCTGTTAAACAACACTTTGACGAATATAACCGTTCAAGTTTCAACATAAAAATATTGATTATTAACAAAGTTATTCAATAAGATGAAAATGAGTGCTATATTACCCCTTTCTCCTTATTTCTCTGTTGAATTTCGAATACGTAGTCTGGACGCAAGATTTGCAACATTTGTTGCGTATATTAATCCAAGATAGTGACAGCGTACGACACAGATTGTGCATATATTTTTAAGAAACTTCAGAAATATCGCTGCGCCAAATTTCATGTATTGCAATCTAATTATTCGACTTTACGTAATCTCGTTCGCAGTCTGGGAGATCTCTCAGTTTCAAAAGTCTCTCGTACGTAAGAGAATTAACGCGACGTTTTCTCGACAGATGAAGGAATTCGGGACGTCACCGCCGTTTCTTCACCTACTGCGCTATGAATCAACGGTGGCCTGCAACCGCGCTGCACGGAATTGCAGGGAGGACACCCACCAGCAGGAGGAGATTGCAGCCGCGGTGCCGGCCGAGGCGTAAGAGGCGTGAGTGAAACGGCTGGACACCGGTAAACAATCCTCCGGCCAGACCGACCGACCCATCTCTGATTGCTAATGAATCCTAACACTATTATGCATACAACAACTAAAAAAAACTTAGGTCGGAGCACGAGGGCAGGAGTCGTTGGCCGCTCGTCCGTGTCTTCGCCTCTTTGTACACGTCGCATCGGGCGTCACTCATACGCGCACGCACCGTGTGTGAGAGCTGCGAGTGTGCCCGCGCGTACTTCTGGGACAAAGAGTTGTGCAAACACGAGTTTACCAGCGGGGGACATTATTGCCCTGGACCCGGAGCAAGTTACCCGTCAGGCACTTCGTTAGTGCAATCCTTTTTGCTCGTTACCTTGCCGGTTACTTCGACCTCGATGCGTTACGATCGTTACGATACCTGTTTGCATGTATGCCTACGTACGCGGCCCTCGTCCGTCACGCGCGAATGCTCCGCGAATAGCGACGAGCCGGCGACCGGCGCGGCGCGTCGAGATTTCGGCACGACGCGACGCGACGCGACGCTCCGTCATCCGCGCGAGAATTATTTTTCACGGACGCGTCGCGACGCGCGAAATTGCAGGCGTACGGGCTATCGGCACACGAGCGGTGCAGATGAAACGAACTTGAATGGATTAAGTCATACGATTGCAAAACGTCGAGATTGGCAAGTGCATGTGTGCACAAGACGAATGCATACGTTGCATGTAAAAATGAGATAGCAATTACATAATAAATAGGATAAATTGTATTCTCAGGATCCAAATCATTTCTATCGAGTCACTTCCAAGATCTTTAAACGTTAAACATAAATGAGGAAAACCTCATGTTTATGAGCATCAATATTATTAAATTGCTCATTAATTTAATTTATGATATCAAGTATTCCGACTTCATTTAAGGACTGTGCTTCAAGACGAATATGCAGTTCACGGTAGCTGGAGATTTTAAACGTAAAAGTCACACAAAAATTATTAGGCACTAAACCGCAGACCAATATTGGTTTTTTTCATATTTACGTTTGATAATTTCATTGGCCCTACTTATCATTATCTCTAAAGGTATCAAGTCAAATATTGTCTCTATCTGCAATATATAGATAGGTAAAAGAAACATATTTATTTACTTACACACAGAAAAATGTCATTCTCGATAAGAAACGTATGTTTACTCAAATTTTTTAGTTTTCTTTTTTTAAGTAACGATTACCTTTGCAAAAAATATTTTCTTAACAATAATCTCTAATACACTTATCATATACTTGAAACAAATAATATTTACTTAAATTTCTGTATACATACAGAAAAATATATATCTGAATTAAGTAAATATTAGAGGACGAGGATGTATTATGACTACTGTTAATTAAAAATATAATTTTAAAATAAAAATATATAATTTTGCAACAAGATATTGTGTTTTTTAAACTAAACTAATTTTATAAATTGATTTTTGGGTTAGCCATATTACCATCACTTTTCCTTCTCCACTGATTATGCAGTACGTCGCATTTTCATAGATCATATCCTAAGTAATAAATATTTTATTATTTTGAATCTAGAATCTGTTAAACAACACTTTGATAAATATAATTGAGTTTCAATAAAATATTGGCTATTAACAAAGTTATTCAATAAAATGAAAATGGATGCTATATTACTTCCTTCTCCTCTACTGATTTCAAATATTTCATAAGTTGATATATCCGCAAATCTATCATAAGTATCAAATTTATTCAAAATATAGTCTAGTAATTCATTACTTCAATCAAGAATATTAAGTTAAAACAAAAATTTAATTTGCTTATTATTGACTTTTCTTCGATAGAATTTTCTAATATTCATTGACAGAATATAAATTCGTTTGTCAGTATATAATATTGAATTTTTCTAAAATTTGTGATGAGTATATTTTAAGACAATAATCAAGAAATATTCTTTAAAAATAATCATTATTTATGAGAAGAAAAAACACGTAAATTGAGTAAACGCTTTTCTTAGCAATAAAATTAACATTCTTCTGTGTGTAGAGATTATAATTCTATAAAAGATAAAAAGCATTCTATAAGAAATGCTTTTTATCTTTTATAGAATTATAATCTTTTATAGAATTATAATTTTTCTTTCAACAGAAAATACACGACCCGAGCTGTAATAAATACTCTAAATATATCACAAATTTAATTTGTAATATAAATTTAGAAATAAATTTATACACAATATTAAATCAAAATGCCTGAGGAAAGGATCACTTGATTTTATTTTTTAAAAGTTCTATGGAAATATTGAAATACAATGTATTTCAATAATCTCCTAAATAGAGCTTTTAAACTCCAGGGATGAAAATATAGTGTATTTTAATATTCTTATAGAATTAAAAAATAAATAAATAAATTAAGCGCCTTAAGAGTTTTATTTAGTACAAGTCCTTCAGACAAACTGTTATCCTTTTTTTCTTTCATATTATAGATACTTTGAAAATGAAACTGACAATATATGAATAGAAACATGTTTCTCTTATTATTGTACATTATGCACGCAACGAGTTATTGCAAGAAGCGATTATTATATGTATAATTCGCAGTTTTCTAGAATTTCTCTAAGAGAATCTGTCTTCTTTTTATTATTCCTAGGAATCAATATCATATAATCAGTGAAAATAGCTGTCATCTCAGTCCGTAATTATTTGAAAATATGTTTCGCGTCCTAGTTTTTCGACGCTATCGCTGGCTCGGCTGAGAGCCGATCGCATTCTCCTCAATTCTCTTCAATAATAGGCGCGCGCGATGCATAATGCGTTTATTGCTTTTCGCCGCCGTTTCGCAACAACAGCACGTAACGTGCATTAACACCGGCGAGCCGAGAAGTAAGACTGCAAAGGGGCTTTATATGCAGCGAGGTGTGCACGCGATGACGTGATTCTATCGATTATTAAACGAATAATATGCGCTCGCTCGCACTGCCCTGTACCATGTGCATCGAGCCACACAGGCAATTTGGGTATGCATCGTATGCACGAGTTTATGATCGCGCGAAAATCCGGAATGTTCGGCACGGAGTGATACGATGGAAACGAAATAGAGTTCCCCGCGAAACTAATTTCATGGAACGGTTACAACCGACGCCTCGAAAATACCGTTGTGGTTTTCTGAAATTAGAAGTTACACGGAGGGGAATTTTTTCCCCCGCGTTCGATTTTCGGCAACGCAACCGGAGAAGCGCAACCGGTAAACATTTTTAGCAGCCCGCCTTAATTAAGCCGCGAGAAATATTCCATTCCCGCGCTAAAATAACACATCGGTCTTTCAATCGCTATTTTGCGACGAGATCAAGAACGGACTTTTAGACACGAGTTTTGATCTGTAACTAGAAATTTATTTTTACTTAAACTTTTCTTGCATCTTAATAGCGGAAATTTTCTGTTACATATTTTCCGTTAATAGCTTTATCGATCGTTATGTCCATTTATTTATTCTTGTTCCGGCCACTCAGATATTCTACTTCTGGAAAGGAGAAGACATCGAACATACTGCGAATATATACGTTTCACCCGTGCAATAAGAGCACTATTGCTGTTTGCACTTATATCGCTTACAAATTTAAATTAGTGTCAGAATTCATCAATCAATAAAAAATTATATAATTATCCTTCATCGTAATCTCTATTAAATGTATAACGATAAATGCACATTAATAAAATATTATATCATTTTTAGTCAATTGAATTACGATGCAATCGAGGTAGATATTAATTGCGATTTTTCGACTTTCGTTCTTTTTATTTCGATTTTCCAATGTACGAGCGTCGCAAAGTTTCAGGTGCGCTGGGAACGAGGGTGAGTCGATTTATCGCAAAACGTAGGAAGAATCGAACGGAAGAGCCCCGCGGGCTCTGCACGACGATCCGCCATCACCCTCCCCCCTTCGCGTACGAACGGGCGCGAGGGTGTACAGCGCGAGTCGAGAGGGTGCAACAATAGCGAGACAGTTACTGTCAACACACTCGGTGCACATTAGTTGTTTCGCGGAAGCGGCTAAAATGTAAAACGAGGATCCCCGGGAACAAAAGGAACGTAGCGGGTGGAAAAGGTATAGGATCAATACAATAGTATATTTGTACAGACCGACTGATGAGGGGTGGTGCCTTGCAAGTGGGAGGCCTCGCTCGGGGTCGGCAATGTCTGTCCAGGGTGGATATGCCTGTTGTTTACAGTGAAATGCAGGAAGCACAAGAGATCAAAAAGAGAAGCTCGAAACACCAAGCTCGTTTCGATGTCAAAGCTGATTCGCAAGCGTATCTGAATATAATGTTACATGAGCTCTTAAATTTACCAAAGGTACCTTCGTGCATTATAAAAAAAAAAGTTATAAAATCCGCATGCGTTAAAATTGTATTTTTCTACCAATAATATTACAACTAGTGTAAACTAGAAAAAGCAACATTTGTTGCTTCCTTTAAAACGATCGAACGATGAACACGATTGTAATAGATAGATTATTGATTCACAAGAAGAACTTGTTTCATTACAAACAAAGAAGATATCAATAATTCCAAGCACTATTACAATGTCAGGATGGACTTGTTAAATGTATAATTATAAAATTCTATAAAAAGTAAAATATAAAAAGATAAGATGAATCATCATTTGCTTGTGAGAAAAACGTGCGACGAATGAAAATTGTCAACGAGTGTAAACATTAGAGAATATGCATAAAATCAATAAAATAGCGTATTTATGCACAACCCTCGATAAGGATAAGTGCCCCGTAGATGGAAGATACAACCCTCAGTAGGCACTGGTTTCATAGGGAAGGTATGTTAGTTGTTTACTGTCTAAGGGTGCTAAAAGGGAGGTACCAAGAAGGTAGGAGAAACGAGCAAGCACACGCCGCAATAATATGTATACAACTGTTATAGCGAAACCACCATCGCCACTGTTACATTTGTATACTGCGAATATATCGCTTTACCCGTGTAGGTGAAAACCCGTCACAGTAACGAACAAAATATCTAACCATAATTGGTCAATCGTTCCACCGATTTGAACGATATTCATGACATACGATATTTACCACATGAATGGTTACTATTCACCACAATAACTATTTATTTTGGGAACAGTACATATAATAAATATATTCATTAACGATTTATAACGAGAACAGCCAATGTTATTTTGTATCTTGAGAATAAAAGGACAAGATCCGATGCCTTTTCAAATATTATAAAAATTTTTGCTTTTTTCACAAATTGCAAAATAATTTTAATCGTAGCCATTGGACGGTATTAAATTATAATGCCCTAGAAAAGGAGCGAATGACTCGAATCGTAAAAATAGCGCGTAGTATTTGTTGAAAATGTCTCAACAAACATACAAAACGTACATCTGTTTGCGATAGCCTCATTTGTGCCGATGTGTAAGCATAATAAGAGCTTATTGATCTAGAGGGTATAATTATGGTTCATGGTCGATTCATGCAAGGGAGATCTAATGTTTTTGTAGCAATTACCGCGAAGCCATATCATATTAAGTTGTCGTTTGAGTCTTTAAAGATAATTCTCGCAATTCTGTAATTTCAGAACATATATTGTGCTAATTGCGACGTATTAGTTATTTTTCCCTTGTCCAAGCATTGGTGAAAGATGTAAAAGATAAATGTATATGAAATATGAATGTGTCCCATGATCACAGAAAAAAATTGTTACGTAATAATTCTTATAACAAAGTAATAAAGTTAATAAATTGTATTACTTTATTTTCGTTCCTTTCTTCTTTCTAAACTTTTTTACAGAATTTAAACGTTCTGGCATAACTATTATTTTTCAAAGTTAAATATCAAATAAATTAATGTGTGTCGTAAAAAATACTTGTGCTATTTTTTTACGCATGCATGTCACAAATGTAAATAATAAAGAAAATACAAAATATTTCACATTTCGTCCACATTCAATGCACATAATAATATATTCCAATTAATTTAACAACAAAAAACACGTTAATGACAGTTAATTGTATTTATTTTTACAATCTACCAATTTTGTCCTTGTTAATTTTTTATACTTTTCTTCTTTTATTCACAGATTTATAAATTTATTAATAATTTGACTATATTCACTTAAATTTGTGTAGATATAAAAAATGCATTAAACTAATTAAAAATAATTAACTTACTAATTAACTTGTCAGCATCAGCTGATTATTATAATAAACGTAGCATTCATGCTTAAATAATTAAAATCAGCCGAGCAGTAAAATCAATATCAGATAGCGAGAAAATCAATAACAGATGATGGAGAAATCGATACGCATGTAAGCACAAGTTACAGATGGGCTTGAGCGTGAACTCTACGCAATATATGGCCAACTTGATTGCTTAGAACTCAAAAGTTATCTTATGTAACTTCGATATTTTTATGGTACGATTTTCAGTCTTAATTAATTTCCGGAATATGCTGTTAATGTATTATATGACAGCGAGATATTTGATATGTGTACATAATTTAAAAGGAATATTTTTTAGCGCATATATAGTCTGCATTTATATAAAAATCAAAGTCACACAATAATATGAGTGTAAAATTATATAAAAATTAAAGTCAGTAATTAAATTCAATTTAAAGGCAAAGTTCAGAATTATGTAAATAGTTTCCTTATATAGCATTTTTTTGGGATCTTATATTCTAATATTTTAACAAGACTAAAATGACCAAGGTATAAAGATATATGTGAAAATTTAGGCGAATGAAACATATTTAATTGCGATCGATGTAAATCGCGGAGTTTAAATTATCATTAATACGTTTAATCGGGTTTCCGCGAAGCGAAATGTTTGTTTTCACCGCGAGATCAAATTGTAATTGTTCGCATCGACAGGAATGAAAATTGCAACGAACAAGGTGAATCGCGGATCCGACCGACAATTCTCGGCGTACGCGCGCACTCGAAATCATTATGTCATATCTACTTCATTTGCTCAACCCCGTTGCGTCCGTACCCGCTTGTGTATGCACGCTGGTATGCGCGCATTCGTGTTGCTAACTCTATTCTCTACGACGTGTACGATCCGCCTACTCGATCTTCTTCACTTTTTTCTTTTAGTGCTATATATCAGAGGAAAAATATTTGAGAAAAACGTAAAACAATTTTTCGCAATGTTAACTGTTTAGCCTTGTTAAACAAAACTGGAAAAAGAAGTCAATTACATACATTTAAACGACGAATTTCACGACCAGTGCTTTGCGGAATTATCAATTGCATGTACAGGCCGCGAGTAAGAGCTTTCTTTTCCGAAATGACAATTTTCGCGAGTGGTACCGCGAAAAGTGCGAACGATGGTGCAAATTTCGGCGCGCGTTCCACCAGTCGATGGAGTTATGCGTAACAGAATTGAATTTACCAAGTGTAGAACATATAACGTAATACTACCGAACAACGGGTCTGATAATTAGCAAATATGCAATACCTATGATTAGAGTAATAGTTTCGCAAATAGAATATTTTCATTTGACAGGTATGTGTTCTCTGTGACGTTTACGACGGGCTCGGTAGGCAACAAAGAGCTTGGTTTGCAAAATGAGGATCGAAAATCAAAGCCCACTTAATAATGCGCTGATGAAATCATTCGCGCTCGTATGGCCGGGCATCGAAAATGTCAGACGCTGAGAGGTATTGCCCGTAATATATTTTTGATTAAGTGGCCGGAATAACGACGACAAATAATAAAACGATGCACTTGTTTACGGGAAACCGCAATTGAATCAACGCGAGCACGTCTATACGCGTCTACATGCTATTGCGAAAAATCAAATGCCCACCGATGCTTACACGAATGTAACAATATGAATTTATACGGGTGTGTGATTGATGATGATGCTTCGCCACGATCGTAAGGTCGAAAATAATTTTGCTGTTAAAGAGGGAAAACATAAAATTCCCTCAGCATAAAAATTAACAGTTTAAAATCATAAATTTTTTCATAATAAAGCTCTCATAAAGTTATGATAACACGGAGAAATGCCTTTTTCTAGCGTTTTCTATAATTATAATTTTTCTCGGTTTAAGAATTTTATTAATATCGTAGACAACATGTACTCTAAAATATGTATCTGTTTTATAATAATTTTCATTATACAATCCAAAAATATCTTTTCCCTAAAATACTTTTAAAGTATTATTTTTTACTTAAATTTATAAGTCCGAATGCACTTTTCTAAAAGCACAAATATAAAATTCTAACACAGTAATTATGATACAATATATTAGTAAAATATTATAATCATATGTGTTAATAAAAAGTTGTTTTAATATATTGTACAATAATAAAATGATTAATTTATTCATTTGTAACGATAATTAAAATGACCAATGAGACGTAACATAAAAAAGGATTCAGATCTACGGAGACACGGAAAGAAATATAATTGCACGCGCGTAACACACGCACGAATCGAAAGAGTGGCGATAGAAGACTTCAGTGACGGTATCTCGACGGTACCCCGGAGACGTTTTCTCGCCCGGTACAATCACGTGAGAAGAGAGGGTTGGACGTGCGAGGGGTGACGTGCGAGCGCGTCGCAAAGGATCCGGATCTCAGTCCCTCGATTCCCGAAACCTTCCCGAAATAATCCTCGCGGACGACACGTCGGGCGACGCGGTTACGCACGCGTGTGCGTGGCGGGAATGAGACGGGGATTGGTGAGAGACTTACATATGACAAATTCAACGCGCTCCTTCCCACCGCCGTGCCTTCCTTCCTTGCTGACACTTATGGCCCAGGGCCACCACCAGGGTATTATTATTTTCATTCCTTCCCGCATGTCTGTCTGTCTGTCTGTCTGTCTGTCTGTCTGTCTGTCTGTCTGGCCGTCCGTCCATCCGTCCGTCCGCCCGTACGTCCGTTCCGTTCTTCCTTTCCGCGTTTGTCTCCTCTGTCTGGCCGTGCGCCTTCTCCCGCACCGCGGAAATCTCTTTTCGGATGCTTTCGAGGGCTCCCCCTGAAGCGTGCCTCTTCCCGCCCCCACGCACGCGAGACTCTTAATTTTTTGCGCGCGACACGTGACGGAAAGTCCTCGGGGCCGCCTTTGTCGCTTTGGGACGTTACCCTTCCTTCCTTCTACGCCGCGTGGATCCTGCGGGATTCTTGCCGACGAGCTTTGCGAGAACGGAAAGTGGAACACTTAAATTGTAATTATACGCCGCGACGTGCGTCGCGACGATATGTTGAGAAATTGGTCACCGTGAAGAAGAGAATTAAATGAAGTAATGACATACACCTCATTCAGGATTAAATTCTTCATGACGTCGCGTCGTACGGAGCTTGTATAAAACCATAAAGCTTTCTATTGATTATATAATATATAAAGTCGCTTTAAATATGATTTTATATAAGATTGTCAATAAAATTGTCAACTCGAGTTTAATGACAACTCTCTTTGTACGGCTTACGTCATAAGAGTGATCGTTGTAATTACAATAATCATTTGACGAATATTTATCGGTAACAGTTATACAATTAGAGATTTCTATCAAGTAAGATTTAGAATCTAATTTGATGATAATTATCCGAGCACACTTCTCGCGCGCTACCGGAGTATAAAAATTCTGCTGAAAGGAAGGAAATCGCCACGCTTCGTGTTTTGAGCGCGCGGTGTACCTTATGGTCTTAAATCATATTACCCGCGTGGCCTTTTTACCCCTTCTCGCGTTATCTCCTGCGGGCTCGGGCTCGTTCTTATTTTATTTGTTTCGCTTATCCACCGCCGCCGTTCTTGAGGCTCGCCGAGATTTCGCGGCAATTTACTTTATACGCGTTACGTCGTTTTCCGCCCTCTCGCTTCCGCCCACCGTACCGCGGCACTACCCCCTCCTACCCTAACCATCTCTTCCCAAAAGACTCACCCTCGCGATGTTCTTATGGAGCTCGACAGCGTCCGACACACACGTACGCGCGAGCGCGTTTGTGCGTGTATACCGTACAACGACGTGTTCGTTTCTATCGCCAAGGCGGCTTCGAGTGTTCTCTTCTACACTTATTTCGCGCTAATTCACCCCTCAAGACCGCTTACCGCCTCCTACCACCGTCCACCGAACAGGCTAGCTTTTTTTTCTCACGTGCCGCGAAGCAGTTCTCGTTAAGCGGTTAAGGGGTGAACTCGGTAAAGAGGGGCTGTAAATTCATTGACTGGCGAAAATACCCCTCGGAATTCCCAGAAGCGTCTTTCGAGCAATTCCAGTTCTAGGCTTACTCGGGATCACGCCTAAATCGTGTATAAAAATAAGACTGAGGTCTCGATGCCTTCGTGAAATGTTTGCGAAAGTTTGCAGATGCATTTACTAGAGTTGTGCAAATCGAGGTTTTTTTCACGCCGAATCGAATCGAATCGTTGAAATGTAACTTTTAATTAACAACATAATTATCCCTTACGAAACCTTAGAACGGTACTTCATCTTTACCATCCTGGATATCTCGAATCTGTTCATTTTTTTTTCATCTATTTAAAATGGTTAAAAAAATCTCCAAAAATTCACGAAAATACTTTTAACTTTCTAGAACAAATGTTGAAACTTCACTTTAGAAAATAATAAAATGTAGTATATAATTTAACCCAAGTAATTATAAGTTAAGTAAAAATAGTGTTTGATTTAAAAAATTATTTTTTATAATAAATGAATGTAAAAAATGACTCTAGAATCGGTCGGACACGAAAGATTCAGAATAGTAGGGAAAGAGTTATTATTACGTAGAATTGCAATACAATATATAAATAATAAACAGATTTCTATGTAAGAAAGATAATGTTGATTATGTTATAAAGTCACATTAAATATAAGATTGTTAATACATGTAGTTCATATTCGAAATTCTTAGATTTGAAATTTTTGAACACTTTGGATTTGAGTCATAGAGATTCAAATCTTATCTAATTCGATTAGATTCGATTCACGTTCAAATTTACACATCTCTAAAATTTATCAATGACATATACAACTATTTACGATACACACATAATTACGAAATGAAAGATTTCATTATGTTCATTTCTTTATACATTTTTTGAAAATATCAATGCACTTAATTTTATTAAGAAATAATTAACAACTATATATTTTTTAAATATCTTGAAGCAATTTAGAATGAGACTGTCAAATTGTTCAGTATTTATTAAAATATAATAATTGCGTCTACGACAATATCTCTTAATAGAAATTTCAATCTTCGTACTTGATAATTATTGCTACATGATACGAACCATAAATCACTCCGGCAACAATCCCAACCTCCTGAAGGAAAGAAAGCATCATCCGCGCCGAGATTCGCTATCTTTGGAGTATGAAAATATTTTTGCTGAGTGGTAGATGCGGGTGAATGCGCAGGCGTTCTCGCGTCGCAAAAATAACACACGCGGCGGCGGCGATGGAAATTCGTCCAGAAAATCGCGCTCGGACGCGCTGAATGATCGACGCGACGTCGACGAGGATCACTCCCTCTCGAAATACGACCGCGTATATAATTATCAAACAAAATCTACAACCCGAGGAGAGAGTCGAGGGTCGCGGCTGGGCATTACAAACGCATTTACATTTGGTACTTGACAAGAGCCAACAAAGGGGGCCCGGGCTGCCGGAATGCTCACCGTAAATAAGCATTACGATATAATTTTCTGTCACAACAATGGCCGCCGGTGTTACAAAAGGTTTAGCCACGAGGCGGCCGTCGGGTACCACCGCGGACAATGAGAACGGCCGCGTTACGCCGTAAATTGATTTGCGAAAGCGTTTCTGAAAAAGCCTTCCGCGGAGAGA
>QKQZ01045570.1:0-12457 GCA_003595255.1 Solenopsis fugax | reverse complement strand
AGCGGACGAGCGCAGCAGGGTGGCCACGGACCGACTGGCCGCTGTTTACTGCCCGTCGATCATCATCGGGACGCCGGAGCCTGTTTAACCTGCGCCGCCGCCGCGCGGTTAAAACACGCCCTGCGAACGTTACACTTTATACATGGGAGGCGGACCGCGCCTCCTCCTCCTCCTTCTCCTCCTCCTCCGCCACTCTCGCCTCTTCTTCCTCGCGCTTCTTTTCCCGGTCTGTCATCCAGTGATGCAACGAGTAGTTTATTTTGAGTAGATCATACTCATTTTAGAAAAGAATTGAGTCCGGATTCGAGTTCCAAGGTTCTAAATTCTATCTATATTTTTTAGTATGTAATATACTTGAACGTCTGGTCAACTGTAAAACTGACAAGATAACATCACGAAGTGTTAAATTCTTATTTTAATAAAACTTTGTATACATATAGATTATTATAAATAGGTGAATTTAGAAAATATTGCTGCCCAAAAATGATTTTAAGGGGTGAAATCATCCCTCATGTGTAAAGATTTTCATTTTTTTTCGTTATATCTCTAAAACTATTCAAGATATCAAAAAATGTTTTATATAAAAATTTTACAATAAAATTACCTATATTTATCCTTGTCGATTGAAAAAAAGTTTTTAAATAATTATTTTAAAAAAATATTATTTATGTGAATGAAAATAGAGGTAAATTTATTGTAAAACTTTTGCGTAAAACATTTTTTGATATCTTGAATAGTTTTTGAGATATAATGAAAAAATTTGAAAATTGGTTTATACATGAGGAATGATTTCATCCTGTAAAACCGGACAGCAATTAATATTTTCTAAATTCATCTATTTATATAACATATATATGTATACAAAGTTTCATTAAAATTAGAATTTAATACTTCGCGAGGCTCCCTTGTTAAATAATAGCAATCAAATTTTTAATCTAATTTTAATTAATGAATAATTAAAGTTAAGTTAATTAACTACTCATTTTTTCCTCAGAACTTAAATAGCTATTTAAAAATAATATTTGGTTAACCTCCTTTGTTTCTAATCTGTTTTGTCGTAGATTACAAACGTCGGAGATTTGCCTTAGAAAATACAGCAGTAAATGCACAGTGACGTATCATTCGATTCGACTCGAGCAGGTGAAGTGCCGTTTTGATTTAATACCGGCACTCGATACTCGTTATCTCGAACTCGAATCTATTGCGATTCTCAAGTTGATAGAATACCTTTGAGAATCGAGGTCGGTATTCATAGTTCGTTCTTATATTCAATATCGTCTTAATTACAATCTTAAGATGTCATAAACTAATTACACAGACATATTAGCATCTTAAGACTGTTTTTAAGACGTCTTGAAAAACGGACTATGAATACCGTCCCGAGTTTGACGAGTCCAGCTATTCCGTAATTCTTAGGCCGGTATTCATAGTCGATTCTTATTTCAAAACCGTCTTAAGTAGTGTCTTAAGATGCTAATACGGTTCTCTGATTGGTTGACATCTTAAGATGATACTTAAAGCGATTTTAAATATAAGAACGGACTATGAATTTCAGCCTTAGACTTTCAAGTTTTACAACAAAATTACCTCTATTCATTCAGATCAATAATTTTTTTAAATATTTGAAATAGTTGAATCTTATTTCAAGACCATCTTAAGTAATGTTTTAAGATGCTACTATGATTTTCTGATTGGTTGACAACATCTTAAGTACCTTCTTAACGTTTTAAGATGCCAATATGGTTCCGATTGGTTGATGACATTTTAAGACAGTACTCGAGACGATCTCAAATATAAGAATCGGCTATGAATACCGACCTTAACGACAGTTTCGTTATCATTAGGATTGTTCTTTTTAGCTGAACTGGCTGCACTAATTCACAGTTTATCTTTTTTCCCTCACGTTAAAAGAAAAAAGATAAACTCTGAGAAAAACGAGCTTAAGAGCCGTGCTGGGTGTTGAGCGCAAAAACAAAAACCATCGACGCAAGTAAAGCAAACGTTTCGACCTTTAATAATGATCTTCTTCAATGTATACAAAACATGGAATTGAGATTGTATCTGTGAATAATTCGTCTCTAAGTATCTTAAGTCGTGACATTCGTACTATTATGGATTAAGACAATATTTTCGGAACTCACAGAGTTACGTTCCGACAACGATGTCGCTCTGCACGTTCCTTGAGACCACCGCTCAGATTTAGGCGTTCGGACATATCATGTATCCGTGAATTTATTGTTTGACGATTATGTAAGCGGTTTTCGCAGATACAATCTCAATTCCATGTTTTATATATATTGAAGAAGACCATTAATAAAGGTCGAAACGTTTGCTTTACTTGCGTCGATGGTTTTTGTTTTTGCGCTCAACACCCAGCACGGCTCTTGAGCTCGTTTTTCTCAGCTTGAATTGTTATTCATATAAGCCCTAATCTCTTTTATTTGTTTTCAATTTGATAAACTCTGAGTAAGTGCAACTGGTTCAGCTAAAAAGAACAGGCCTATTATAACGACATTGCGCAGATACAACATATGCTAAAAAAAAGGCTGTACAACGTTATAATAAAATAACGAGACTGTCGTTAAAAGTTACAGAATGGGCCTGCCGAATTCGACTCGTCGCATCACCACTGTCATCGCTCGTTCGATAAAGTCGAAGGGGAAGTGATTTCGGTCGCGATCGGAAGAACGGAGCCGCGCGCGCGAGTCCCTTCCTCGGAGGTCGCTCGCACGAGCGATCGGAGCCGTTATCAGCTGATCATCTCTCGCGACGGTGTCGAGACGAGCGGTGGTTGTCCCATCCGCGTACCCGGGCGCCTCGAAATATCTCGCTCGTTTCGTAGACGACGCTTGTTTACGTATCTCTGCTCCTCCCTCACCCCCGCGAGAAACGAAGCTGCGCGCTCTCGATGGGTCTCCGCGAGGCGGCCCACCTTTTTCACACAAAAATGTCGGACGGCGAGCGACACGAAGGGCGATTATCGGCGGTCGTCGACGCTCCGATTCGGGAGAGAACTAAAGGACGAGGTTCACAGTTTTTCTCGGCCTCTCACGCAGTTGCCAGTCGCGAAATTTGAAGAGAACGAATCGCGTGTACCTCTCGAGAGACGGTCGAGGAGCACGCGTGCGACAATCGCGACGACGCTAACCCCAAGAACACGCGATCGAGAGGTCGAAGCACGACGAGGAGAACGATGACGGCACGATGTCGTTATCGTCGTTCTCGTCAACGCGAATCAGCGAGGGCGCAACTTCCGCGAGCCAGGCTCGCCGCCGCGGCCGACCTTGCTTCGTTGAGAAAAATGGGCGTTCACGCCGCGCGCGTTTACGACCGCCCCGCTTCGAAAGCGAACTCCGGCCGAACCTAACCTCGCGGCGGCCACCGCCGCCGTCGTCATCGTCGCACGAATACGGGTAGGCGCCGAGCGATTTTCGCAAAGCGGACCGACGACCGTCCCGATCGCGGGGTGTCGGGTTCGGCCCTTACCGTGATTCTGCGTAGCGTCAATCCACGTAGAAGCGACGCGATGCACCTGCTGCGAGCGAGGCCTCGTCTCGCCTCCCGTTTTTGTTTTCACGCGACTACGAACGGCGCGATCGAACCGTCATAGTCGCCGCGAGGCACCACCGACACCGACGGATCATCGACGGACGGGGGGAGAAGGGCCCCCGTGTTTCTCGCCCGTGTGTGCACGTGCCGGGGGGGAAAGGAAGCGAGAGCAGCAAGGAAGGACGAACGCACCGCACGCACCGCGCACACCTCGTCGCTGCTCCGCCGTCGCTACCACCGGCGAGTACCGAAATCCGGCTGATGTCCGACGTGCCGGTGCCTGCGTGTGTAGCGTGATTCGCCGCGATTACCGTTCACGTAGACGATAAATCCCGGTAGCCGGACATTTTTTCGCACGAACGCCGATCGTCCGCCCCGTCTACTCCTTCCACTGACCCGTCTTTTGTGACGTCACCGATTCAATACTTTTCGCGAAGGTTTCTCGCCGCGGCGGCGCCGAGACGTACGCCGGCTGTCCGTCGGATGGCGCCACGCACACCGTTTCAGTTTTTGCGATTTTATTGGACTATTTACTATTGTATTTACGTTTTTTACACTGTTTATACTTCTACTCTTTCAAACTTTCATCCGTGAGTGCGGCCACGGCCGCTAGTCTCATCAACTCCAATTAATCTAGAAAATTAAATTTATAGAAATTGCCAATTGCAAATTCTGATAAGAAATAGAACAGTTTCTGCAATGTTGATTGGTTCTTACCTTTAGATCCAACCAATCATATTCAGTTGCTACTTAACTGTGTGAGCGGTTGCGCATCTTTGGATACAACCATTGGCTACGCAGTTCAATGTTCACATTTTATGGACATAGAGGCGCTTCGAAATAAAATTAAAACTAAATCGCGGCTGCGGCTGCTCTCAGGCTTCTGTCTGTTTCAACCTTTCAATTCCTTTCTAATTCCTTTCAAATTTTGTCATTACTAGAACATAACAAGGCGCGCTGTGCGCGCTCCTCCTTTTTTCCACAGCAATTTTTTTACAAATTTAATAAATAAATTTAATTTATATTAATTAAACAATTATACAATTATTAATAAATAATAAATTTACAATCAATCAGAAACGCGGAAAACAGGCTTCAAATTAGATAACATGGCATTTTTAAAATAAAATTGCTAAATCAATACTTCTTGAAATTAATAATTTTTTAACATTAAATATTTATGTTATCGTAATAAATAACAAAATATACTTTTTCTTTTATTATACAAACATTTATAAACTTGGAAAAGATTTAGAAACTTTAAAAATCCATACATAAGATAGACTCCAAGGAAATAAATTAAGAGTACTGTTTAATGCCAATTAAGAGCCAAACACCAGGTCTTCGCGTGTGAATTAATGTATTGTTTGAGAATGTCATGGATGACTGAAATGTATGAGCATTCTGTGAAAGGAGTTAGCGAGAGGATTAATATATTCGACTAATTATTTTGCTGAAATTTTTGCTGTTACACTGAGGATGGTCCAAATCGTATAAGGGACCGAAACGTCTGTAAAATTTTGAAGAACAATACATTAATTCACACACAAAGACCTGGTGTTTGGCTCGATCTTAATTAGCATTAAACAGTACTCTTAATTTAAAAATAAAGGTGTTTTTTTTTTCAACGCTCCCGTTTTTTTGTAGCCTTTATGAAGCTTATATCAGTCTATGCATATAGGAGATTGAGGATAATAAAACGTAGAATTCAATTAATTAAATAAATATTTCAATAAACGAAAATTAATTGAAATGGATAAAAATAAACTCATTTTGTTATTTTCGAATTCGCGCTTCAGATTTTTCGAATCGATTTGAATTAAAAAATAATACAATCGAGAAATGAATCCATCCGAATTCAAAATCGACGATCAGTAATATAATTTCTCATTCGCTCCGAGTTTCGTTGCGCGGCCGAAGATGTCGTCACTTGGCGCTCCGAAGCGTTATGGTGACGTGTTCTCGATAACGATCGATTGCTCGGCCTTTACGTTTCAAATAATTCTGATTCCGACTGGCGATTAGCTTATCCAAACGGCCACTTGAAAAACTCGATACTGATGCGCATATATTTCATACAGCGACGAGATTTTTCAATTTCATTGCAAGATTTTTTTACGATATTCAATGTCGTATTAGAACGCTATTTAAATGGGTTTAACGTTAGATCTTGAGCCGTCTCACGATTTGTCTATTTCTATCAATATAATTTAACTTTAATCTCGGTTTAAATTACTTTTTACCTCTTTTTAGTTCTAAAAATTAGAAAACGATAAAGAATCTCTGTTAAAACAATTTTCAAAATATTTCAAATTGTGTAGTTTTCATATTATAAATTTATAAAGATTTTCTCTGAAAAATATCTTAAACATCTTTAGATTTTATAAGTTTTCTTCAGAAATTATAGAATAAGAAATCAGATTTTCTTAGAATATTTCAGAGAATTGACATACATAAAAAATTCTAGAAAAGATTGCAGACTTTTTCAACACTTCTAAAAAGAATTTCAATTCCTATAAAAAATCTGAGAATTTTTTAAACAAATTATATAAAATTACACAAGGAAATTCTGAATAAAAAAAATTCTCAAACTTGTATATAAAAATTATTAAAAAAAAAATATGTAAAGAATTTTGAGAATTTTCACAAGATAAATTAAACCGAGATTAAAGTTAATCTACATTAATTGCTAAAAATGGGCATTAGGGGGGATTACTAATTATCAGGAGTTATTTCTCGTTTTCTCCTCTAACCTGTTTCGAACGATGAGTAATTATGAGTGATGTTATCTTATCGCCGTACACCTTGTTATCATACGCGAAGCGTCAGATACGGTCGAACCGATTTTAAGTTTGACGCCGCGGAGAAGCTTAGAAAGTCGCGAGCTTCTGCGCCAGGATGGATCTCCGATTGTTGGTGCTTCTGCTCGCGATAATCTTGCTCGCGAGATGCGAGAACCCCGCGGGAAGCGCGACCACGGACTCGGGCGCGATTAAAAAAGAGGACAACGCGACGTCGGCACCGACGAGTATATGTACTGTGTGCTCTTGTGCAGGTAGTGTCGCATTTCAAATTCCGTCGTTCGACGCGAGCCAATGCTCGATAACAATTGCTCAATGAAGTATTTCCTACGAATTACGAGCATTCACGCTCGACAGTTGCACGGAAAGATTGAAGTATCTAAAAGCTGAAATATTTGAAAGCTTAGCTTGACACAGATCTGAAGATAATTTTTTGTTGGACCATCAAAATATATATAATTATGTAAGACGCTCAGGCATGTTGCGACAAGTTTTGACATTCTGGCAACCAGCTTGAGTGTCCTATATAACCATTTTGATAATTTAATAAAAAATTATTTTCACAGAAGTGTATCTAAGTTTTTAGATACTTTTAGATATTAGCTAAATTATTTTCCGACCTGTATCTAAAATTTCGGATATTTTTAGACACTAAAAGATGCTAAATTTTTTAATACTTTAACATTCAATAGTATAACGGTTTTTCAGATAGCTTCGTGGACTGCAGTAACCGGAGTTTGGAGACGCACTTCGAGAAGGAGCAGTGGATGAACATAACGGCCAAGGTAGTCTCGTTCGAGCGTAATAGTCTGGTGCACGTCACACCTTTCCCAAGGATAGTCGTCGAGAAGCTGATTCTGCGAAGGAACCGTATCGCGAGGATCGACTATCACGCCTTCAAAGAGCTCGTTAATCTCACCGAATTGGA
Source organism: Solenopsis fugax (assembly GCA_003595255.1). Lineage (NCBI taxonomy): Eukaryota > Metazoa > Arthropoda > Insecta > Hymenoptera > Formicidae > Solenopsis > Solenopsis fugax. Next base: position 5,179 of record QKQZ01045570.1, on the reverse strand, counting down.
CCTGAGTCATAACGAGCTCACGTCGCAGCAACTGCAGCCGCACATCTTTGAGGTAATCAAAACGATATCTCGAGCTAACGCGTTAAGCCCGATCGGGAAGGTGGAGCGAACATGGTCGCCTTCGATTTCATGATTCATCGATCGATGAGAGAGGGATTTTGATGCACCGCAATTCAGCCACTTGACCCTTTCGTTCCCGCTACAGCCACGTGGCCCACGTTATTTAGAATTATCTCCATAGAAATTTCTCAAACATTCTCAAATATAACATAAAATCCAATTAAGTTACCCAAATTTTGTTCAACTATAGACAACTTTCTGGAATCTGATTGGGATCTATTCTGACCCTCCCCCCCTCCTTCCAAAATAATGATGCGATTTTAAATGAGAAATTCAAACAGATCGCACTGCTGAAGTTTTACTCAAATATTTGTTCGAAATAATATAATAATAATTATGCAAGATGCTCAAGCATAAGCTGAAAAAAAGTTTTGACATTCTGTGAAATAAATTTTCCGTGAATTCGTTTTAGCTATACAAATCGAACGAGCAATTTGAGTGTCTTATATAATTATTTTGATAGTTCAACAAAAGTTATTTTTAGATCAAATTCTAATTAAACTTTTATTAGATACAGCAAAACTGGTTTTCTTTGTATAAATATACATTAGTTTTTTTTTAGTTTTATATAAATGTTTATAAAGATAAAAATTTCGTGTATCTAAACACGTATTTCAATATTATATGTATTTAAATAACCTTTGTCTTTATTTTTTCATTTGTTGTTATAAAATGATAAAATTAGGAATCATTAAAAATACTACAATAAAAAGGTTTGGAAAATTATAACTTCCTTGAAATAATTCAAATGGATTTATTAACCAAAGAAAAAAAATATTTATCATTAAATTTTTATTATATAAATTTTATAGATTTATTATTTTTTAAATTCTATTATGTTTTAATAATAAAATCTCTTATAAAAAATATATTTATAAGAAACATAGTAAAAAATTTTATGTTAAATTTAACGATCTATCCAAATTTTTAGTGTTAATACAATATGAAAATTATTTTTAGCGAACAATAGAAAATAACGAGGAAGGGATAAGTTTCAGAGAAGAATATCTGTCTTTGTTCGATTTGTATAGATAAAGCAAATTCACAGAAAATTTATTTCACAGAATGTCAAATTTTCAGCACTCTGCCGATCTGATAGTTTTCAGAATAGATACTGCTATGAAATGACGTTTTGCGATAAGATCACTAATCGACAAGCCTCGTAGCTTATGATTACGCTATCCTTGCATCGCAGTTAAATATTTAACTGTAGATAAACTGCATTAGAAACTCCACTTATGTCCATTTCTGCCAATGTACATTTATTTTAATTTTGGTTTAAAACTTACTTTTTATCCTTTTCTAGTTCTAGATTCCAAGAAGTGACGTTATTAGCCATTTTTAAAAGTAAATAAATTATTTGTTCAAATTAAATAATTTGAAAAACAAATATTTAATTTAAATTTAATTTTTTAATTCAAAGAAAGTACTGACAGAAATGTAAAAAATAATTTAGCTGTTCTGGTTTTAAAAATATATTTCTTTCATTTAAAAAAAGATTTGAATTGCGCAACTAATTCTTTAATACCAATAAAAGGAACAACCAAAAAATTTTTTCAAATTATAAAAATTTTTCTTTTACCATAGCAATTCACAAATATTTTTTATTCAAACAAATTTTTTTTTACTCGAAGAAGCTTTTCTCTGAATGTAAAAATTAAAAAAGACTAACGTGTACGTAAATTGAACCGAGATTATAAAATCTACATTAGAGAAGTGAATTTTACTCGTTTAATACATAAATCGCATAAAGTCTTATGATTTTTTCGCTCATCATCATTTGTCTCCGCGTTTTCCTATCCGCCTGTTATATTATATCACAGACAATGTTATTCCTGATTGTTTCAGGGGAAATTCTCGCCAGAAGCGTACGAGCCTCTGTCTAATCTGCAAATCTTGAACCTGGCTAACAATGACCTTCACTGGTTACACCAGAGTTTATTTGAGCATCTTGTCAGCATCACGGTGCTGGATTTATCCGGAAATCCTTTCGACGTGTTCGACTATCGTACGTCCATTGCGATCAGCAGCTTGTCGTATCTGGAGGATTTGGATATCAGTTACTGCAGGCTGAAAGAACTGCCGAATTCTCAGTTCCACAATTCTAAGTAAGAAAAACCGAGAGATATATGACACGATTACAATTTCGTTACAGCTGCATCACTCGAGAACGGCGTTTCCTGACCTTTCGCTTCTCTCTCGTAGGCATTTGAAGAGGCTGAACCTAACCGGCAATCAGCTCACAGTTCTGCCAAAGTCCTTGGAAGAGGCCGGGACCTTGGAGTACCTCCGCTTGGATGCCAATCCGATTCGCGTTATCGATCGCTCGAACGCCTTTCCCAACTTGACAAAGCTGCGGGAGCTCCGTATGTACGGGATGTCGAATCTGACGGCGATCGGGAACAGTGGGTTGTCTGCGTTGACCGGCCTGGAGATCCTCCACGTGGAAAATTGCGAGAAGTTAGGGAGAATCGACGAGTACGCAATGGCGTACAAGGTGCGTGTCAGCCGACGGTGAGCCCGCGACGATGGCCTCCTCGATGATAACGATAATAATTCCCCGAGCGTTATACTTGCAGACCTCCGAGGGCACGATGTGGCCGCCGTTGAAGAAACTGAACTTGGCATCCAACGCTCTCCGATATCTGCCGATGTTGCTTATCAGCAGGTGGGACAAGCTCGAAGAATTACGCCTGACGAACAACCAGTGGAGCTGCGATTGCGGTAATCAATATCTGGTAAGTTCCGGCAATATCGTGGGACGTGGGAGCCGTTCGGGGGGCGGAGAAAAATGGGTAAAGAGGCAGTCGCTCGTTGCTCCCGTTCGTCACGATTGTCGACGCGTACTTGCCCAGCAGACACCAAGTTACAGTTATAAAACTGTTAGTTATAACTTTCCACTCAACTATGTAATATTATATATTAACAATATAACTGTTATGTAACATACTCGTTATGTAACAGTTATATTGTGAAGAAATTATAACTATTACATAACATTCGTTGTATAACAGTTATATTGTGGGGAAAATTATAACAGTTTTATAACTGTAACTCGGTGTTTGTTGAGTATAGTGACTAACTAGAGGTATGTCTTTTGCACAGGTCGAGAACATATTGCCAAAATTCGGCAAGGCGTTGATGGGAGACGAGGTCGACAAGCTCACCTGTTCCGCACCGCCGGAACACGAGGGAACGAAGCTCACGGACCTGGCCGATCGACACCTACGCTGTCTGGACCTGTACAACGCGAAACCGGAGAAGGATGCCGCGATACTCGTGGGGGTGCTGATCGGTCTACTCGTCGCGATCCCGATCGGCATGGCGTTCTTCGTCTTCTGGCGACGCGGCTTCTTCTTCTGCGGGTCGCAAGGTCCTGCGACCTTCTCTCGCGCCTTCTATAAACGCGCGTCCAACGACGATGACATTTAAAATATATAGATTCGTTTGATTCATAAGTAAGTTCCGCTATTAGATAATTACTGAATCACTTCTTCTGAGCAACCAGTATTATATCCACGATATGTAATTGTTTTGTCTATTTCATGAGGATAATAATGGAGAATATATAATAACAGATTGAAATTTATTATAATGTTTTTTAACCCATTCACAGCGAAAATAAGAATTTAGTGCCATCTGTGAAATAAAGTTTCTTAGATTTTCATTATAATTTTAGTAATTTTATTTAATAATATTATTTATTTTTTTATCACTGAATCTGAATCTGATATGATAACAAAATTTCAAAATTCAAAATGGCAAATTCAATATTGCAAATCGAAATTTGAAAAAATGATTGGATTCTTATAAAAATGATTAACCTAAGGTTTTCAAGATTGCTGAATCCGAATATGACACCAAAATTTCAAAATTCAAAATGATGGATTAAAATGGACTAAAGTTGAAAAATAAATAAATAAAATTTTAAAAATAAAAAAATAAAAACGTACAATCAAAACTGGTCATGTTTTCGTTTCGTGATTCAGTGGAGAGCGGAATTTATAGGCGATTGCTTTGTATTGATATAATATTTTTGATAAAGTTTAAATGAATTATTATTTTCAAGTAATTCTTTTTTCAACAAAGTTTGATCTGTCATTTAGAATAATAAAAAAATACTGATATTTTGATTGAATTGCAGCGATTGCAACAATTTTGGAGTACTCATTTTTATAAATATTCAATTACTTTTCTAAATTTTTTCCGCCATTTTGAACTTTCATAGGATATCAAGTTTAATACAAATCGCAAAAGGGTAAATCGATCTTTTTTTAGATGTACATATATGTTACATTACACACTGATGGAACGTCTTTTTTCTGTGCACATACATATGCTACATACACTGTGAAGGGGTTAAATATACAAATTTAGTTTTGTTAAATAAAACGGAACTTATTTATCAAATCATATATATATATATGTACATATATTTTTTTTTAACGCAATCACATTTTTTTGCTATGCTTTTTTTTAACACTTTAGCAAACATTGACAGCGAAGTATAAAAGAATAGTGTTTAAACATTGCAATCTAAGTTGCAACAAGATCCGCAACGCCGCGGATGACGCATCGAATATATCTAGTCTAAGCTTTATCAAATACGCGTAGCGTATCTTTTGTACGTTTTGTTAGGATATCATAAAGCGCCAGTGTCGTCGCGTGAGCGAGTTACAGGTGTACATTTCTCTGTTCGAATAAAGTGCACCATTGTGAGACGCCGCGTTCCGACTGTACCGGCGTATCGCACATGACGCTCCGCAATAAACAAACTTTGAAGATTAATGTTCGCCTGTCTAACGAGTCCCCGGAGGATCTACGAGCCTCGATGAAGGACGTTCCTGAGAGCCGCGCGCTTCCAAAACCCCGGACGATGGATTTTCGGCTTTACAGACAGAGCCGACGCGGAGAGGGCGGCTCTTCTCTCTCTCTCTCTCTTTCTCTCCTGGCGCAAATGCGCGGAGGGTGCGAGGGTCGAGGCGAGGGTTACGCGACGCCGAGCGACGCCGGGCGACGCTGAGCGACGCACACGGATGGATGGACACGCGCCGGTAAC
>QKQZ01045565.1:7796-22147 GCA_003595255.1 Solenopsis fugax | reverse complement strand
TAATATGATATTATAAATCCGCTAAGTTACGCGCACCGTTTCAATCAAAAAAATCAATTGTGACTAATGGGATCTCTTAGTCCGTGGCAGCGCGCGTTTAAATTAGAGACGCTGCGCGAAACGAGAGCAGCAGCAGCGTGCTGCGCTCGTGTGTGTCGAGGGGCGCATATAGGTGTTACGTATCGTGTATTCTCGTAAAAACCGGCTCCGGAACGCTTAACGTGCGACGGGCCGAAGACACATTTGTTAGTCGACGTTGAGATTTACGAGTTACAACTTACTTTCGAGAACCCCCTGTCAGGACGCACACCGCAGGTAGCGGCAAGTCAGGTGGCGGCAGGATGGAGAAGGATGGACCCCTTCGTGTCTCCGAAGCTCCTCGCCGACGCTCGTCGGTCATACGCGCAACGATCTCTCACGACTTAATAGCGTTGCAACGACTATTGGACTAAACGCCCAATTTTGTTTTGCCGAAAACGCGACGAAATTATCGCGAAATTATATCGGAAAATTTTTTACGTTCGACAATACATTGTTACCGTTATTAACTGCAATAATTAATCATAAAAACGAGACATACAAATATGTGTTATAAAATTATTTCCCCTTGAATAATTGGAGATGACGCGTAATGTTGTATTATTCGCTTATGCGTACATAATTACATCACTTGCATAATATCCACTGACATTTCCGGCATAGCATCGTAATAATCTCAGCCTGGGACAGTATCGACAAGCATGCGATTATGTAATGAGAGATATAAGCGTTTCCCATATCTAGCCAGCCTTTAAGCGCCGATCACGCCGTAACAGTACAAAGAGTAATTCGATTTGACCGTTCGATTTGTGTGCCTCGAGAGCACGCGAGCGTCGATCGCGATTGTCAATTGACAATGAGCCATTGTCAAGTCAATGCACGAGGCACAAGATTAAATCTGACTCGAGGCCGTTGCAGCTGGCACTTCGGTCAGCTCGATCCCGATCCCGATCCCGAATTCCATTGACCCTTTTTGCACCCTACCGTCATTTATATATCATTGTCTTCGTCGACGATGATCTACAGATGACACGTGCGGCCATTTGCGGCGTCAGCCGTTAAAAATTTAGACAGCTTCTGTACCGGCTCTTCGTCGAAAATTCAATTAAACATTATTTCGCTACAATGCACGGCGCGTACAAGCCGCTCGCGCTCGCGCGCGCACGCGAGATAATATATAATATTTAAAATTCTCTACAACGATTCGCGAATTGCGCGCATTGCAATTGCTAAAAGGTAAAAAATTAATTACGGATGACACGTGCGGTCACTTGCGGCGCGGGTCGTTAAAATTTAAACAAAGCGCAGCTCGCAACAGCAGGGATTCAATTAAATATTATCATGCTACGGTGAACCGGTCGTTTATCATATTTGCGAGATAATACAACGTTTCGCGAATTCTACGCACCCGACGATCGCCCGAAGGCAGAAAGTTGATTACGGATGTTGCCCGTTTGTAAATACAAAAGTACATCGTTACGTAAAAACCGCATGAAAGCGCGGTCCGCAATATTCGAGCAACAATACCGGGATAGTTACAAAGATCATCGTTTATTTGAAATTTTAAATGGCAATTACTATTTCTCTAAATTACCTTTCCGATTTTCAACGTGGAACGGAAAATTGGAAAAGGGCAATATGCGCAAAATTAGGAAAGACTTGTGTGCGAAGAACGAATTAGCGGCGTTTTAATTTTATAATTGGTTGCCGTCCACAAAAAAAATTTAATTTGTGACACATTATCGATAATAATCCTCTCATTTATGAATATATATTAAATTTATTAAAGTCATTGTACATTCGTAACACTGCATGGCAAAAGTGTCTTTCTATTTTAGAAATATATATTTTAAATCAATTCAATATATTAAAAAAAATCAAGTTCCAAAAATTTAGGCCTTTTAACTAGAAATAATTAACCGTTCAGTAAAATATCAGTTACATACACTGAGAAAAAAATTACTAAATTTTAGTAAATATTGCTTAGTATATTCTAAGAAAAATATTTACTAATTGTAAATAAATATTTATTTAGTAAAAAGACAATTAATTAAATTTTACTATCGGTTTTCTTTTATTAAGTAAATATTTTCTTGCAAGTACACAAGCAAATTATTTACTAAAATTTAGTAAATTTTTTTTCTCTGTAGATTAAGAATTTTTTGAAATTTTTTGTTTCGGATCTTTTGTTTAAAAGAAAATGTTATCGAAAGCGAGAATATCCCTTCAACAGGAACAAAGAAACATTCATGTGATGGGAGTGGAGATATGCGATCTGTCAAAATAAATCATTAGAAATTGTATCAGCCGCGACGTTATCCAAACAATCATCCGATTAAGAAGTCGAGAGTAACGGATAGAAGGTTTTCCTTTTTTTAAATCATGACGAGTTCCAGCTGGAGGAAGAGACTCGTTGAAGGGGGATTCGTCGGCGACGTCGTCGCGTCATCGACGTCATCGAGTTTCCCCCGAGGATTCCAAGGGAGAAAGAGAAACAACTCCGTTTATGGACGGCACACATGTACTTGACAACGAGCTGCATAAACCAAGGCTCGAAAGTAAATTAAAAGTTTCTGCGAGTCTTCCGCGAAACTTTCAACGGCTTTCACAGTGTAACGCGCCGTCTGTGCCGCGTCTATGTATTTTTAAAGAACGCCATTAAATTTAATCTCGTTTCTGTTGAAATGCGTTATAAAGCGCGAATATTTTAAAACGATATCAACAACTTTTTTTAAAATAAGACTTCATTGTATGAATGCCGTGAGAAATGTAAAATGTTAACGATATAATTATGACGATTTAATCGCTATTTAATTACGCAATGTCCACATGACACGTCCTATCGTAGAGCTATTGCGATACGAGATACGAGAAATCTGCAATTCACGAATGATGTGGGACAGCTGAATTTCTATTATGCAACTTGCTTTGAGGAGCAGTGGCATGCGTATTAATAACGCGTGTTGGTCGTGAAGGATGGGCCGACACACTGAAAAGTATCGTCCTTCATCCGAGTGGACTCGCGCAACTCAGGAAAATTTAATACAAGATATCGAACGTGAGGAAAGCGAGATCCGTTCTCGCACCGAGGATTTCTACGACCAACAGTATCCTCCTCGCGAACGGCGAATATACGTCGGCCACGAATTATATCCACATCCGCGTGTATCCCACTCCCGTGGAGAATCGTCTCGCGTTGCGGCGCACCGAAAAATAAATCTTACCGGTGGCCAGGGTCGCCTGTCGATACATCGGCATTATGCAATATCTTTCGGCGTTACACCGTGACCGAGAAACGATGAGCGGTGGAAAAGGAATAAGCGCGATATCCGCAGATGGACTATACGTGCTCGGGTGCTTAGATAAACGGCGAGCCTGTGGCTGTATAACACGGGTGCATCGCAACGACGAATCCCGCATCGCTATGACAGAATCTGACTACTTTATCCGCAAGCTCGAAGTTGCATTAATTCACTTTGGATGCGCCGCGCTTCGGAGAAAACGCGGGGATCCGACGGAGGTATATCTTGGATTTAATGCTCGCGGAACTATCCGTCGATACCGCTCACGGCTTATAATGCGATACTTAAGTTGGTAAATATCGGGTTTCTACGGGAAGCTCGCCCGGAGCGAACTTGCAAATGGTTGATTAGCGGAAAATGCTTTGACTTTATTATTAATTAACAGTTAGTACCCATTATCGTATTTTCCTTCCATCCTGCTTTACCGCAAGGCTTCCGCCTATCATAGGTACTTAACTTTAACTTTGGTAAATTAAATTAGCGAATTGTGTAGATTTTTATAAAAAAATATCAATCGAATAAGTTTGATATTGAAAAAAAGGATCAAAATAGCTACACAGAAAAAAATGACTATCAAATCAACAATTCATTGTTTCATGTATAAGCAAGAATATAAAATCTTCTTGGAAGAATTTGTTAATCTTGATCAGACATAATATGCTTACGTGAAGAAACTAAATTTCTTTATGTTAACATTATGTCTCTTTGAGATTATAAATACTTCCAAGGAGATTTTATATTCTTGCTTATATACGAAGCAATGAATTGTTGATTTGATACTAATTTTTTTTCTGTGTACTTTCGAATGAGTGTACGAGTCGAAAATCGTATGTATATACCAACTGTTTCTAGTGTACAGACATTATACGTTTCTTTTTACTTTCATGACATTGTATTCAATCGTAAAATCTCGATATGTAGCTTGTCTGAAAATATTTGCGGATCTGTCATGGCGCCCCATAGTGTCGAAGTAAGCACGGAATGATCCACGAAGGTCGATCGGCATTGCAGCAGCTGGGTCATTTGTCGGTGACGGCACCCACGGGAAATCACGTGATCGAGTCTCACTCTCTGTGTGATTGCCACTTTGTGGACGATCGATTCCTCGAAACGCCCACAATGCTCCATTTAATATGAGCCGAATGCTGTAGAGGCGCAATTCAATATTAATACCGCCGGACTCTCCTTGTACATCTCCGTATACCCCGAGTGTGCCAACTTGGTACAAGTGTGCGGAAGGTTGCGCGACACCGATAAATCTCGCCGTCCCGGAAAACACGAGATCATCAAATATACCTATGTAATTTGCATATTTTATTACTTCTACGCCGCACGTTGCAACACTTCATTTTACGATATAATAAGTATATGGTCAATTAATCAAAGAGGCTCAAGCAGAGCCTCCCGACATTAAAAACATATGAATCACGTCGACTGTTACGTAGAGAAGTTCCTCGCCTTATTGTATTTTAATTTCAATCTTGCTGTGCATGCAAATTATTTTAAAAAGTTTCGCCTAAGAACACGATCTTATATTCGTTCTGACATTATGTAAAACGTTGCAATATATTCACTATCTTAGTCGGTCTTTCAAAATCTTTTCTTGATAACGGTCGAAAAGCAGCTCGGGAGAAAAAAATCTAATGCTCTAACTCATCGCAAGTGCTTCTTATCGAAATGTCGGACTCGTTTCAAACGTAGTCTTAGCGGATTTGACGACGGTAAGTAGCAAAAAACTCGGGAAATTCGGCCGTTAGATGAATGAACGATCTGACAGAACGTATGTGAATCCTGAAGCACCGGACTTACTTCGGGGAGAGTAGTCGAGCAGTAATCGCGGAGCACACTCCGGAACATCAGACACGGGTCAGACGGCATACGGCAATGGGGAACAAAGTTTACCCTTCCGGATCAGGATGTGTATACGCGCGCGCTATATATATTGAAAGAGAGGAACATGTACATGAAAGAACGAAACTCGCGTCACCGTTCCTGTTGAAAGTGTCATTCAGCTTGCGATTGAAGTACCGAAGTCGGAAAATCCAAAGGCGGAGCTCCACAAAACCTTTAATACTTTTAAGAGAGAAAAATGGAGGAAAAAAAAATTACAATTTATTTATTAACTTTTGCAAGTTAATATCTCGAAATGACATTTTCATTTCGGTCTTTAATGATACGCATATAATAATGGTAATTTATAGGTTTAAATATTAAATACAGAAATTTTATTGTTAATTAAAAATTAATTGAACATTAATTGCACTTTATTATCGCATACGGTTATTATTTAAACGTTTCATAATTTAAACAAGAAATATTATCCTCTATTTAACACGATAAAATAAGATAATTAAATAATTTACGCGAATAAAAATATTTCTCTGCAAATTGTTAAATGATTCGAAATACAGCGGGGTTGATGCTATTGTAGGCGAAAGAACATGAGCAAATATTGATGTTACTCCAATTTACGCCGTGAATGACAGTATCGCCGGTATTATTGCCGATTACACAAGCAAGTTATGATAAACTTTCTCGCCTGTTATTACAAAGCAGCCTAATCCCTCGCATTACTTTGACCTTATTTCCCGCGCGCTTGCTAAGACAATCGTAACTTCACCAGTCCTTTCCTAACAACAGGCAACAGACTTCAGCTTGGCGCTGAGGTACATGACGTGGCGATGAATATTTCATCTTCACACCAAGTGCACTTGAAAACGCGAAATTATTTATGTATCTGAAGATTAGACCAGCGAATGCTTTTTGTAAGGTTACGTCGAGAAACGGGGGATGGAAGATAAATCAGCTTGCCGCGATGTTTTACGCCGACTGAAGGAATTGAATGATGAAAGTGGCAAACGCAAGTGAAATATTACGTACGAATGTTCTTGTGCAAAACTGTGAAAAATAGCTGATTGTGATGAGCAATATGAACGAGAGATTCACAGTATAAAAAGAAAAATCACAAGAAACACATACGAGTCTCATATATATCGTTAGATAAAATCGAGGAGTACTTCCAAAAGATATACGGAGCACATGTCAGGTTGAAAAAAAAATTCGAGTAGCAGATTCTTTTTCCGCACCCTTACGGGCGTTCTCAGCGAGCATCACAGTTCCGATCGTAATTACACTCGAAGGTTAACCACTCTAATACGACCGCCCTCCGCGTTATATTTCCCGTTGACACTTGGCATTGGGACGTTGCCGGGGATCAGTTCTGGATTCCTGCACACGGTACACGTCATCGGGAGAGGCAATAATAGATTACACGGTCATCGGATAAACTCACCCTTCGTTATTACGCACCCCGTGTCGCTTTCGACGCGCGGGCGCGCGTTAAGCCGCAAGAATAAGACTTTATGATCAAGCGGAATGAGAAAAACACCCATTGCGACTGCAGCGTGACTCACTGCGCCACGAATGTATGTACAAACGTGTATTCCCAGCAGCCACGATTCCCCGTCGCGTAACACGACGGCGTTCGAAGGGTAGGAGGGGAGGTATTTGCCTCCGCGGGAGCGCTCATATCCGTCAATATCACCGAGTGTTCTTAAATCCATATTACGGATCTCGCCGCACCTGCGTTCCGCTCTCAGGCCGGAGCCGGGCTTTGACGAGACCGAGAAAGCGAGAAAGATCGGTGGGGAGGGGGTGGAGAGATCGGGGACGCGGTGAGAAAAGGGAGAGAATTCAATTTCTAGGGTGCATATTAAAGTCGGCCGACTTGTCCACCGCGACGAGTGCCAACATCGTAGACGGTAAAGTGAACGAACTACGAGTCCTTCCTCTTTGTACGTCCGCTTTGACCCTCAACCCTATTCGTCTTATTTCTACGCTCTTTTTACATCCGCCGCAAGTGGGACGACGCCTTTCATCTCGTCGCTGACTTTTTCGTCGGACGTTATGTGGGACGTTTAGATCACGTTTAGTCTCGGAAAAATAATACTTATAAATAATATTAACACGGCTCCGTTGGCGGCGTAGCAGCAAATCTCGTCTAAATTGAATTAGGACGCGATATATATATATTTTTTTTTTTCGGACACGCCTCGCCCCCGACTTTTTCAATTTGTTACGATCTCGATCAAATTTCTGCGTTTCACTCTGTAATCATCAGTCATAAGCCATCTGGTTTTACCACGGTCTATACCGGTCGGTTTTGCCTCCACCCCCCGTTCAATCGATATCATTTTCAAGCCCCCGGTCCAGTCCGTGCCTTGATTTAATTTATTGATCCGCCGGCTGTCCGCCGCTCCGCGTCTCATCTATCATCGACGGAGAGAGCCTCAAGGAAACTTAATGGCTTGGCCGCAGAATTTTTTTGACCGCATTAAAGGGCACCAAGGCCCACACCCCACACCCGTATTTCCCACGCGCCTCAAAACGCGTCTCCTCGACGTTCTCTCTGACTCGACTCGGAAAATTGATGGATCGTTTATGAATGCATCAGCGTCAACGGGCCTATGTACAAGTAAACGTGCATAAAATGACGCGCGTTGCAAAAACTACATTATGTCGCGCGTGTTTCATGGACCCTCTGTCAGCAGCCAGCTGATCCATCGCATCTTTCCAATGTGCCAAGGCTAATTATTGTTTGGCGTGAAAGCTGCAAGACCATTATTTATACGGCACTGCAATATCCGCTTGCATGAGTCCCTATCCCTTTTTAGAAGGCCCGATCGTTTGAAAGGAATCGCGCACGTGCGACTAATAAGCATTTTTTATCACCATCACGGCCGATTGAATTTAATGGACTGTGCAAAAAGGGGTCGCAGCCTATATTAGTTACATTTAAACGACATAATATATTTATTTTAATTTAACATGCAGCATTGTCCACATCGGCTTCTGTTACAGTTATGTTGATTTAAATGAATAAATGTATCGGAAAATTTATAAATTTCATACAAGAATGATCTTCCCGTAAAATACGATTGAAACTAAAAATTGTGTTTCAAGCTACATATTATAACAAATTTTACGTTTCAGCAATATTTATCTTTCAATAATGAAATATTCCAGTGCAAATTCCATGTCGCTGAAATAATGCTATTTAAAAAATAATCATTCAGCTTTTAGTGAATAATAATAATGAAAATGTATTGCTCAATACGGGCAATACATTTTTTCATTATCGCTTCCGTGTCATTTGATAACAATGTTAATAATAAAAAGTGTAATGGCATATCAATTCTCAAGAGCGATTTCTGGTTATTAATATTCCGGCAACGGCTGCGGCGCCTTATTTTGAATTTTAGTTTTCCGCGGCGAATCTTAATCCCTGCGGCTGTAATTGAATCACTTAATTAGCACCCTTGTAGTCCGTTCCGTCGCGAAAGTTAACTGGCAGACGGCCGCAGATTTATATTGAGTTATTCGAGATTATTAAATTAATACCCGAGCCGAAAAGTTATGATTTCAGCTTACCGTCCTAAACGGGATTGCGATGGGCATGTTCACTCACTCGCCACGATATAATCGCCACTAAACCGAAACTTCGTATATTAACATCGATAAGCGTTCCATGTGTGCGTGTGTTGTTAATTATTCACTTATTACCATATGAAATAAGTAAAAAGCGCGATCGATCCGGTTGGAATTAAAATTAAGATCCATTGTATCATACACGAATTAAATACGTCAAAATTTTATTAATAATTATACTGAAATTTGAAATTCAAAATTATTGAGATTATCGAATAATCACTTGGGAATAATCATAGGTGCGATTACTCCAAAGAGCTTTCTAGCTCTATTTTATTTTATATACATATATCTCAATGTATATAAAATAAAATAAAAATTACAATCGGTATTTTAACATTGTTTATAATCAAAACAATGTATCATGAGGTTAGTTTTTCAAAATAGCAAAAGCCAATCAAGGTGTTTCGATTGTACAACTATCAAAGCTCTACCACACTACGATCATATTTCACCTAAACTCTCCGCGCGCGTGCGCGTTTCCGAATGACGATTAAATATTAAAAATTTCTACCGAAGCATTTCTTGCGTAAAATAATCACCGGCAACAAATAAAGCTCGTGAAACGGAATAAACGAAGTGCATTGACCGTATAACAAATTTACACTCTCGTAATCCTCATGTGTAAACCGAGTGTCAAACATCGATGCCCTTTTGTGAAAATTACGTCGATGACAAAATTAATCCGCTCCGTCGCGTTAATTCAAAATAATGAAAGCAATTGCACATCGATGAAGTTAATTGCTTTTTTTCATACGCTCAGAGTGTATCGCGCTGCCAACTATTTTAAACGTTTAGTACTTTCATACCTTGTCATTTTATTATATAATAGATGTAATAACGATCCAAGATATTGGAATTTTAATTGTCATACATATATTATAATTTTCATATAACTGAACGCAAAAAAAGACTATACCTGTATAAATATCAGATAAAAAAATTTCCATTTTCCTTAGAAAAATAGACTATTATTATATTATTATATTAACTACTTGATTGAGAAGAAAAAAACATAGGTACCAAGTATTAGTAAATTTATATAAAAAATTTAAATTATCTAGATCTCTTAATTCAGCAGCCAAGTACAGTGCCGCTGAATTTTTTCAAAAATGTAATCTTGGTATTTATATACCTCGGAACTGTACAAGAGTTCATCGAGTTAACGGACCTCTTCGCAAGCTGTTCACACAGCTATCTTAACTTCTCCTAATGATAACGAGTGCAGTAAGTGGATACGGAGCATGCATATACGTGATTATCTATGAAAGGAAAGATCTCAGCACAGCGGAGAAGGGCAAACGTTTTAATCACAAGTAAAAACTCGAGCGAATCTAATAAAGTCTCTTCTTGTATTTTTAAATATAGAACGTTACGGTTAAAGAGTTCCCCTATGTAGTACATAGTTCATTGAAACTCTCGGCAACTACCGCTTGTGCGTGTATTGAAATTTTTATTTTGTCACGTGAAAAAGCATGTGCAGTAGAACGGCTTCGTTTTCAAACGCTGCGTTTTTCCGCGGAGATATTCGTATTCGGAATAGGCAAATCTCGCGGGAGCAAGAAAAAACTCCTTTAATTAGGACGAAATTGGTCTGCTAGTCAGCATGTTTCAATTTCCCATGACAGCGCTGCCATGTATTTCGGCTTTTTTCCGAATGGCCGGTCGTCGAAAAAACGACCGTGCTCCCAATAGAATCGGAAGAATTCGGTATGGTTCAGCAGGTAAAATTGAATCTGTGGCCTGTTATCTTCAAACTTCGCATATTAACTGGAGATTAAATTTTGTAATTCAGTCGCTCTTATGCACACACATTGAATCGATTACGTCGTCTGTTTATAGTTTAAATATCAATGCAAGTAGCGCAAAATATTTGTGACTGTTGTAATACTGCACCGAGACCTTCTAAAAGGAAAGAATTTTTCATTGCTTTTGAAGCCCTAAGTACTTCGTTTCATTATAATAAGCGTATTATAATCAATAATTAAGAACTTGGCTGCCTAAAAGGATTGAAAAAGGGTAAAAAGCTGTAAGTACCATATTGTTAAAACTGCTTTTACATTAAAACAGACTTTACGTGGCAAAGTTAATAGCATTGTGAAAGGCTATAGTATCATAAAGGCTACAGATTTTTACGAGATTCTTTATAATATTTAAAATAAATTTGAAGAATATTGTATTTTTTCGAGAGCGATAAATATTATTTTAAAATGTAGCTTGGACTGGAATTTTAATTTTTTTGCACTTACATTTTGCATTTTAATAGCAAATATTTAACTTTTAAATATATTTCACATGTGTCGCGCTAAATTCGGAAAAAAAGACGCGAAGCTGCGGCACTTGGGTAGCATCCCTAAATTGAGAAACCCTGTGCGAATAATTTACAGCGTGGCGCACACTTCGAGGGAGCTCTCCAATATTCAACGTGATTAAATATTATAAAAGCAAAATTCCGCGAATGCCACCATTATCGTGCGATCCAGAGGTGTATGAAGAAGGGCGGCAATGGAGGATGAGTCGTGGATACGAGGACGGAAGAGTGAGAAAGAGAGATAAAGGGAATGGCGCAGGTGGAAAAGAGATGCTGTTGATCCAACAGAGAGAGAGAGAGATCAGCGGGATTTGCGGGGGAGGGGTAGTTTCAGTCATATCGACCACACCACTTTGCCCCGCTATACCGAGCTACGCCGTCGGTGGAAACACCTGAGCCCACCGACACTCCCGGCCGTCCTCGCCGCTGCCACTCCTCGGCGTGTGCAGCGGGTAGCATCGCACAGACGCCAAAATATACTAATATTCCCGCCTCTTCCTTTTTATATATAATGTATATGTATAAGCGTGCGGCCAAATGGGTTGTAAAACACGAAGGATTTTGTCCGAGCGTTGTGCATTAAAAAGGAAGGGAATTAACGGCGGCTCGGATCTCTAGATATTATAGAATTAATGATAAAGGAGCGAAACGGGCTTCGGCAACGCGGGGACCCGTCGAGGTTGGCCTAGGAAATGCGGTTTGAAGATTTTTTACGACGCCGACCGCGCGCCGTACAACGCGGGAGGATAGCGCGAGAGGATTGAAGAGAGGAGTTATTTCCACCGGCTTTGCCCTGCCGCACCGCGAAAATACTCGGGAGCGAAGTACGTTAATGAAAGAAATACAAGTTGCAAAAGTGAGGGGACTTCAAAGGCGAAAGCCTCTTACCTACAGTTAGATATCGTGCCGGTTGGAACAAAAAAGCAGCCGGAATAGGGGGTCCCGCGGGAACGGGCGGGAGGAAGAGAGAGGGAGGGAGGGAGGGAGCGAGCGAGCCGGGAAGCTCTCCGTGCAGCTTTTAATCCGCCTCGGTGGGTCACCGCGCTTGAAAACCTCCGGCCCAGGTTTTGAACTCCGCTCCCGTGGCTTAAGGGGAAGGTTAAGAACCGTTCGGCGGCTTCGGCAACGCGAAAAGTATTAAGTCGGACTGGCAACACTAATTGGAGCAAAGCCGATGGCAATGATCGTAGCGGAGCGTGCAAACGTACAGACCAACTTATAACTCCCTCCCGATGGACGAGCGCGTGACGGGGAAGACGGGGAAATAATTCGCAAGAAATGTCTCTTCTCGAGTTGGAGATAAGATATCGGGCACGGTTTCCCCTGCCAGAAAAAGTCACATGATGAAATTACGTTTCACCGTCTCCCCGGATGATTCTTTTCCAAGTCGCGATATGCATTGTTGTTCCGCTAGCAGCTGCCACATCTGTTTCCTCGTTTTTTTTTTTTTTTTTTAATTCCTTTCTATTAAGTGATTCGCGTTTCGCGAAATCCGACGTCTGTCCAATCTCGCTCACCTTACGCGTTTCGCCCGTCCATCCGGAGGAAAATAATCTCTCCGGAGGCGAAACCTGCAGCGGATAAGCAACCACAGGGAAAGAGAGCAACGGGAACGAAGAGAACAGCTAGGACAGAGAATCCAGGGAGCGGAAGTTGTCTCGCGTGGCGGTTTGCGAAGCAATGCCTCTTAAGTAGCCGGCCGGCCCGGCAGTCGGGCGAGAAGGAAGGAAGGAAGGAAGGAAGGAAGGAAAGAAAAAGAAGAAAAAGAATGTACAAAAATGTTTTAATCCACCGTCTCCGCCTGCTCCTCGTCATGCTGTTTCGTGGTGACCTACCGCCCTACCATTTTTCTCCTCCCTTCGACCTATGTATTCTCTCGCCCTCTCCCCTCCGCCTTTTTCCAGCTTTTTGCTGTCTCGCCGGATTTTTCGAGATTGTGATATTAAATCGACGAGTAACGGGCATATATATATATATATGTGCGTAATGTAACGCGACCGCACGCACGCACGAACGCACGCACGAACGCACGCACGCACGTACGCACGCACGCGTGCCTGCACGTAAATGTCAGAGGTTATAACGCCGCATACACTTCGCGAAATGTGGCTGAGAATTTTTTTTTATTTCGCGACCGACGGTCTCGCGCGATTTCCGTCTGCGAAAGAAAACAATATTCCGTCCCTCGACGCTTTGCATAAATATCCATAACGCTTCGCGTACTTTTCCGAACGCAGCGCGCGGAATCCGCGTACAATGGAGACGTCTCGCGGACTTGTGTTCGGCTTACGTTTACGTGGCCGTAACGTATTCAAATGTACTTATGGCGGCCCGGGTATTTTGTGATACCTGTTGTCCCTCACACGCGACCACTTGTGCGATAGTCGCGGTGCACGCGTGCTTTTACACATTGAACCAGCCACGAGTGAGCCGGGAGCAAAAGAAGCGCGGTTAAAATTTGCATAACGGCTATATTCGCCGGATTCCTCATGAGGTCGGCATTAAATCGTCGGCTAAAAGCTGACAACTCGTGTCACTGTCATAGTAGTTGCGTTTAGGCGCGATTATATTTACGTGTAAAGTGCAATCGCAAAAACGACTAAAAAACTTGACAAGAATCGCCTGTCACTTAGTTCGTGAGTTTAAAACGTCCCTGCACGCACCTATTTGCCCGATTTAACTGTCCGCGGAATGAACAAGTCCCGTGACAAGAAAGCGCAATTTTAACATCTATCCTGTGACACGCTCGGCCATCGGTGCCACACGCGGGCGCCGCTCGCGCGAAATAGAATGCGCGTCGAACGAGCTTATTTTTATACATTAAACCGAGATCCGAGGCGCAAAGGGGGATGGCAAGGGAGAAAGTCGCGCGGCTGTCGGGGATGGCATCCTCATCCGGCAGAAAATCCCTTCGCTCGTAAACGAGGCTGGCTGAGCGCAGTGGTAACGCTAAGCTCGACGGGAGATGCCGCCTGCGGTCTCCATAAACAGCGCTTACGCCACATGGGTTTCCCGGAGGGGTTGGTGGGACGGGGACGGAGACGGGAGCGGCGGGGTGGCGGGACGAGCAGCGAACGTAATGTTCCGACCCCTTGTGTTCAACCCCCTATCCTCCCGTTGGTACACCCGCAACAACGAGAAACACCTCGTCGTTCCGCGCGCGGCATCTTAGCTCACCGTACAAGCAAGCAAGCAAGCAGGCAAGGCTGGCA
>QKQZ01045564.1:0-33281 GCA_003595255.1 Solenopsis fugax | reverse complement strand
AAGGCAATCCGTATCAAGGGCAATTTTTGTACACTATAATCGCTCGTGACCAACCCCTCGGAATAAATAAATAAAATAGATGTCATTTCTTATAATTTTTTAGGCAAAGCTGATGATGTTAGTTAAAATTATGTCACACGACGACAATATATAAAAAATTAAGTTTAAATTGGTTAAGTAAAAACGCGTGATGTCATTCGCAAAATACGTCTCTACATTATATGTATTGATGATACAGAGTGTGATGTATCATGTTTTGACATTAAAAATATAAAATAACTTAGTAAAATGTTATATTTAATAATGAAAATATTAGACACAATGGAAAGTTTTTGATTGCTACTGGGTGAAGAAAGACGATTCAAATAAAAGTTTTTTAGAGTTTTTCAAATATGCGAAATAACATCTTTAAAGATTTTAATTAAAAAATAATTTATAAATTATTTAATTTAAAAAATTTCGTGCCTTTTAAATTAAATCAATCTAATAGTCAGGAGATTATCGAATTAATGCATTTTATTATATAATACATATCTGGAATAATGTAATGCTTTTAATTTTTGCTTGGATTGTAAATTGTGTATGAATTATATGGACAAAGATTATTAAAAATATATGATTAATGTTTTACAGAAGATAATAGTTTACAGAAGATAATAATATCATAGCATTGAACACAATTGAGTGTTTGCTGTCTCTTCTTGTTAATACTTCTAGGAGATAATTATGCATCTAACTGTTTGTCTCATATATATATATATATATATATATATATCTTGTATACGTATCTGCTGCTTCATTTTTATGTCAAGTGGAATATAAATGATTCAATAACATCAATCTATAATATTGTGTTTTTTTTTTCATAATTTTTTATTTATATGAAACATATAAATAATGAAATATATTTTTCTTTCATGTTTTTGACAATTTCACGAGTCCAGATTTTTATATTGAAATATATAAATAATTAATAATTTCAGAGTCTGTTGAATAATTTTTATTGACAGAAGATTAATAACGAAAATGAATTTCAGAAAATTGCGATAACGTTTTGTTACTTTTTCCTTAATAAATCATATAACGAAGTGTGTATTGATGAACATTATCGCGTTTTATTCAATTTACATATTTGAATTTAAAAGAAATTAAATTAATTTATTTTTAAACTTTAATTAAGATAAATATTTATTCGTAATTATAATTTACGATTCTATATTAATATTATAAATAGAATTATTTATTTTAATATAGTTAATAATAAATTGGCTAAAAAACTTGCAAATTATTTACGTGGATATAATTTTATTTTAAATTTAGTTTTTATTTGACATATTTGTTATGCTACTAATATTATCAAAAACAACATAATAATATTAGTATAGCTAATTTAACTTAATTAACTTAACAAATTAAAATTAAATAATTAAAAAATATTAATAATATAATAGTAAACGTTAAATTGTGTGATAAATTATTTATATTTATTCAATTTCATTTACGTTTGAAAATAGTTAAGCAAGAAGGAGTCAAGATTTAAGAGTTAAAAGTTAAGAAAGGTCACAAAACGAGCTTGATTGAGATGTTCGATAAAAAATAATATATTAGTACATAAAATCAAGTTAATGTGATACATTTTGTCTTTACTCCATCATCATCAACCGCTGAATAAAAATGTAGATATAAACTTAATCAAAAATAGTAAACGTTAGAATAAAATGACGAAAACAAGCCACATCTAAGAACGCATAAAGAATAAATAACAATTTATAACAAATATACAATAATATAAATTGAAAATAAAATAAAAATCGAAGACAACATATAATTGACGCGCAGTTGATAATTGTAAAAATAAAATTATATTTACAAAAATATTATTAAGTATCAAGATCTATTGTTGACCGATAATGACGCTCTCTAATCTTTATATTTGACAATTTCATCGTCCTAGTTTCATTTATTATTAAATAAAAATTGCTTTTTATAGCAAATTAGTTACAATTAAATGAGGTCAATCAATATAAAAATGAAACATTGTAATTAATTCAAATACGAAAACCAATTTAAAAAAGATTTTGAAAATATTTAAACTAATTGAGAATATAAATAATTTTTGTTCTTTTTTTGTTAACTTTAATTTCGAAATTAAAAAACATTTTGTAAAAATTAGTTTTTGCACAACAAATTCGATATCATTGCGAAAAATCATCGTTGAAATATGTGCATAAATTTCTTTATAATACACGGTATATGTACGGTACGGTGATTTTATTCACTTTAAATCCGAAATGGAAAATAAGAAAATTCGTAGCAATTTAAAAAGAAAACCATTTTAAAACTGAAAAAAGTATTACTTTAAAATATTTTTTCCAAATTATACAATAAAACTGAAAATTGGTGTTTTTTAATATTTTTATTTTTAGTACTTTGAATATACTATTGCTTGATGCATCACTATCAGACAAAAATCTACAAAAAATTGAAATAAATATATTATACATACATTTGCATATATTCAGCATTATTTTTTCTCTTTATTTTGAATATCTAATTTTATAATAAAATACTACGATTTTAACCAAAACTAATTTTTTAAAATTTGTGGTGGATTAATATTATCATGCCTGTTCCTCTTCATTATGCAATGTCACATTTTTATAAATAACATTCTACGTAATAAATATTTTATCACTTTGAATTTAGAATCGATTGAATAAC
Organism: Solenopsis fugax; assembly: GCA_003595255.1. NCBI lineage: Eukaryota > Metazoa > Arthropoda > Insecta > Hymenoptera > Formicidae > Solenopsis > Solenopsis fugax. The sequence continues at coordinate 30,560 of QKQZ01045564.1, read as the reverse complement.
ATATTGATGGAATCATTAAGTTTTCAATTATTTCAATTTATATTAATTATTAATAAAGTTATTGTACAATATGTAAATGAGGGGCGGTAATACCATCTTCTCTTCTATGCAGTATAATTGAGGTTTATCTAATTTTTTATTGATTTTTTATTTTAAAATAAGATATTTGGATATAATGAATATAGTACAAAGCAAATAAATCACATGTCTCATTAGAAAACTTGCTTTTATTTCTCTACAAAAATAATTCGTAATAGAATAACAATGTATGAACAATTTTCTTTTCATTCTTATTCTTTTTGATTAAATTAGTAGTGTCATAGAAACAGACATCTAATTGCAGTAATTGTGCATATATAAGTCAAAATGCAATACAATGTTATGTGTAAAAAAAGTTTCCAACGAACAGACATGTTTAAAAGTTGCATGTACACTAACGTATACAATATACTGGTTAATGCAAAGCTCGGTATTAAGATCTTCACCGTAGAATTACATGTCTCGACATTTAACCAAAGCGGTGTAAGAACAGTAAAAGGAAGAATAGTCTCAAGATCGTGTCGGTGAGCACTCCGTATGCGAAACACGTCAGGATGGCCATCGCCAGTTGTGCATAAAATTATGTCGGGTTTTTTTGTCATCCACATCCTATCTTCCTCACTGTGAATTACCTGTGCAATCAATCAAATTGTAAATAAGCCGATTAAATTGGAATGTTGATTTTGATTCATCCGTATAAATAATAAACTCGTTCATAACTGAAAAAAAATCAAGACTAGATTTATTCATTCATATTTCAACGATGATATTTCTATATTTATTTAATAAGAAAGAAAAAAATTACGGAGACATGCTTGAAAAAACTGGTTGTAATAATTTATATATTTGGAACAAATATCCCTCTTTTTATTAACTTTCTATTACGAAAGAAAGAGGTTTACGCGCGCTTAAAAGCTTTTATTTTATACACACAAGTTCTCTTTCTCTTTCTCATTTTTTTTATATTTCATTGTGTATGTTGTATATTATAGAATACGAGGAAAAGATGTATTTTGAGATTATGACAAAATTTAATTACAAATTTTCCCAAACCGATTTAATTTGCATTCCAATCTGGATAAACATCAGATTCCGAATTGTATTGGGACGATAATTCAAAAGCTCATTGAAATTTTACTACTTTAGGGTTTCGCTGTGTTTACAAATTTTGAAGGAAAATTATGAATTTGCTTTAAATTGCAATTTTCTTTTAATTATATTTTAATTATGTTCAATTAAATTATGAGGGAAGTTTGTTCACACATAAAAATTTAATAATAATTGCAAGCACTCTTGAAATAATATCAAACATTGTCTTTTGTTTATTTCATAAATAGTTAAATATTAAAAATTTTTTTAATATTCGATATCTACATATTTTTTTATTAATACGTAATATTTTTTTATATGCGTTCATCTAATAGTATTTTTCAATTAACGAGATCTATATTTTCACGTCATAGTCTTTATTATGTTTGCATATTTTACATGATTCACTGAGTAAGTAAAAGTATAATCTGCGAACAACACCAACTGATTACTTCAAGGAGACAAATTGTTTCTTTTCTCCGAACTATTGGAATGTCTGAAAATGAATGGAAAAACATATCTGTCCATCACTTTTTTAATAGATAATTCATTCATTTCTGAACATTCCGATGACTTCATTCTCAATGAATCGTGGTCAAACTTCTTCCAATCTACATTTTCATAAATATCCTTTTATTTATTTTTTGACATGACAATTCAATCCAATTGTTTTCTTAGTTTTTTTATATATATCTTTCCTATTTATTGTGAGAAAAGGTACAACTTATTTGTCTATTATCAAAGTATAATCAACTGAATCAATTTACAAATTATACTTTTGCGTTTACTTACTGATTGACTCATTTTGAATTAGATGTAATATGAGAATCATTTGCGATAACAAAAAATACATAATAATTAAATAACAATATTTAGCAATAAATGAAGATTGTACATACATAAATCTAAGACGCATTCTTAGTGTTAAACATTTAATAATATTAATTTACATAATGCTAAATGAATGATTAATATAAAGATCTGATTTTATATAACATTCATTTTCGTGTAAATAAAAAAATAGGCTCATATACTCAACTCACTTTTATCGATAAATACGCCTTATACAGTTTACGTTACATACTATACAATTTTAGAAATAAATGTATACATTTATCTATAAAAGTGAGTTAAGAATATGAGCCTAAGAAATTGCATATTGCATATTGCAACTCGAATTACGCTGATGTTTGGTAACATATTGATCATAGACTGCATTACGTGTGATAGCTGACACATTCGTTTCATATTTCTCGCATATTTCACATTTAAATCTTATAATATAAACGAATAGAATATATCACTCCATTTTCAATTATTTTAATCCAGCGTTAAATGAATAAAAATATAATTTTAATAATTATAATAATAATTAATTCACTTTTAATGGAACATGCAATGAACAATTTAGTTTTATCTTTATTTAGTTTTATATTTTATCTCAAATTTTTCGTAAATCTCATTTATTCAACTTTCATTCTTTAATTCTGAAAATATTAACGTAATTTTAATTTAATTCATATATACGTTTCTCTGATTTTAACTTAAAACGAATTTTATTTTTTGTTTCTTTAAAAAAATTATATGATCACAATTTGAAATTAAAATTATCTTTGGAATTTCATCATTACAATGGAAATGTCGGATGTATTGTTAAACAGTATTTCCAATCAACACGTACGACCGTAATTAGCTATTAATTGACAGTTATTTACAAATCACATAACATTCAATTGCGGATTTGGAAAGTCAGAAATTTCATTAATATTAAGCGACTGTCACAATGCTAATTAACGTATGTGATTGTGATTTTTGATACTTATAATCCATGTTTACTTTAGTATTACTATATAATTGTCCAAAGTATCTATTTTTTATCGGAAATAATTATTGCGTTATTAATGAATATTAAAAACGTCGAATCTTAATTAAGTGAATATGTTAACTTTATGATAATTTGCATTACTAACAAACCATTGAAAGTGACGGATAAAATTCAACGCGATTGACAAATTTCATATCTGTTACGATTTAAAAGCGCATGTAAATAAAATATCGATGTACACTAACATAAATAAAATACTGAGATTACTGAATCGAGAGAAGCATACTTAACGTAAAATGTATGATTGCAATTAATCATTTTTTTTTACAATGTCGTCATGACATTAATTGAGCAATAGCAAGACAATAAAATCCATTGATAAATACATATAAATTAAATTTACATAAGATTATATGTATACATAATCTGTGATGATCGTGACATAAGAGTTGCGCTTCTGTTCTCTGTGCCAAAAATCCAAGTTACATCTGCCCAGAATAATATTCGATTTTTAATTGATCACAACTTTTCGGAAGAACAAACCACCGCAAGTATCTTTGCCAAGATCATTCAATGAAAATGACGATCACGAAAGATCAACTTGAGAAAAAAATCTAATACAGATCCTTCATGATCTGTATTTACATTTTGAATTGAATATAATATGAAAATCACATGCAATAATAAAAGATGCACATTTATTTAAATATACATATAAGTTTACTTAAAATATATTTATCAGTTATATATAAATTTATGTTATATGTATATGACTGAATAATGCAAATTTATTTGAAATTGTTGCGTATGTGCACTTTATTATTTTCTATGTATTTTATCGATAATATAATAATAACAGAAGATTTGGCATTAAATTAAACTATGCAAATATATAATTAACAAAGAATCACACAAGTATTAAATTTATGCCAATGTTTTAACTTTAAATTTTATAAATTTTTTTTGCTGAACACAAATTTGTTCAGCAAAATAAACTTTGCTGACACGTCATAATTTTGAACAAAATGGCGTCAAAGAGGTAAAAAACGATAAACCTTAAAAAAATCATCATTTTTCCAAAAATTGTGATGTGCTAGCCAAATTTGGATAATCGATTTGGCAAAAATAATTATTCACACTCGAGAGAAAAGAAAATCTCAAATTTTATTGAACAATATGTATTACGTACGTACGTGGTAAAATACTTATTTTTAAATTGCTATACTTATCTCTAAAACAAAGAAATCATATCTAAAGTAATGAAAGTGTATTTTAAAGTTAAAAGTTAATACTTTTGCGCTGAAAAGTTTAGAAACAAATTTGCTGTCATGAAAATCTTCAAAATTTTTTGTAGCCTCTTTGATGTCATTTTTTTCAAAATTTTGTCCTGATAGCCAAATTTGGATAACGAATTTGTGTTCAGTAAGCAAAAGTATATCTGAAATGACTATTTACACTCGAGAAAAGAAATAGTATTGAATAGTTTTTTGTTTACAGGATGTTCTTGGTTTTTTTGCACAAACAGTGTTTTATGAGTTAAAATAAGGAAAAAATTTAATATAATAAAAATACCTAGACTGATATGTAAAAACACATACATGAAGAACCTTAGGCATAGATAGATCTTAGTGCTGATATTTCTTGTATGATTTTACATACATTTTCAAATTTACGTAACTTTCTTGAAATCGAAGTATAGTTATAAGTTGGACAAAAATAGCAATATCACGATATTGCTATTATAAAAAATACACATAAAAAGGAGGGAAAAGGTTCTCATATTTAGATGTTTGTTAGCATCAGTTATTATTAAATTGATAATTAATTGATGCTAACCAGTATCTAATATATCAGTGATGCCAATAAAAAGCCTTCTCAAGATAGAACACAAAGTCATAAAAATATCATAATGACATCATAATGATTTTTGTTATTTATCCTAAGTCATAAATGTTATCCTTTTGACATTATTGTGATATCATCGAGTAACAAATGAGTAATGTTTATCTATATAAGTAATTTTTATATCATAACTTCTGTGTACCTGGGTTTTTCCTTTAAAAAACACTGTAAAGAATTTATTGCGAAAAATAACACCAGCAAAGAATCCCCACCAATTTCCCGAATGTAAAGATTTACTTTAAAAGTTTAAATTACATAATCTTAATTTAAATTAGATTTGTGTTAATAAATGAAAAAAAAACAATTTTGTCTTTGCGTTTATTTGAATAAAGAATAATATCTATTTAATCGAAAAATAATAAAAGTGATACGTAATATAGTAAAGTTTTCCTGTAAATATTATTCGAGACATACATTACATTCTTACATTTGCCTATGAAAAGGAATAGAAAATCACATCTAAACAATTTTTAATCATCGATTATATAAATGTTCTGTGATGCTTTTAATTATTTGTAATAAACTTGTGCATATTAGTTTTTTGTTTATTTACAACAATATGAATCGTGTCAATTTTTTTAATGTAATACCTACGTACATCATACGCAAATAGTGAGATTAAAAAACTCAAACTTGTTTTCTGATTACAATAAGGGAATTTTAAGAATATTTAAATTTCTGAATGATTTTCTAAGATTGTATAAAAAATACACATAAAAAGAGGGGAAAGGGTTCTCATATTTAGATGTTTGTTAGCATCAGTTATTATTAAATTGATTTTCAATTTAATATCATGATATTACTAATTCTTAAAATAAATTACTTTTTAGCTCGAAATATTTAATAATAAAATATGGAAAGTGACAAACAAGCTCGAGTCGAGCAAAATAAAGATCTTACAATAATCTTACATTAAAATTTTTAATGTATCTATAATTCGATTTTCTTACATAAACATGTTTCGGACTTACTTGTGTGTCCTCAATATGTTACAGTTTCGATATCGCTTACATAAGTATGGTGATCTTAAGTCTGAAGCGTATAGTGATGACCCAAGCGCATAATCAGGAAAAGTGGTGGAAGAAGCTCTCACCAAGCAATATTTTAATTCTACTAGGAGCTATCCTCTCCAGTCCTCGACTCAGACCAGCATTATTATAATCTCACCGCATTGTAAGTTACGTTTTTGTTATAGTGCTTATCACATCAGTAAATAAAAAAATAGTTTCTGTCAATTTCTCATATAGAATAATATGATTCAAACGACATAGTGGACTGGGGAGGATAGCTCCTAGTAGAATTAAGACATTGCTTGGTGAGAGCTTCTTCCATCAGAGATACTTTTCCTGATTATGCGCTTGAGTTATCACTACACGCTTCAAACTTAAGATCACCATACTTATGTAAACGATATCGAAATTGTAACATACTGAGGACGAACAAGTAAGTCCGAAACATGTTTATGTAAGAAAATCGAATTATAGATACATTTAAAATTTTAACGTATTATTGTAAGATATTTATTTTGCTCGACTCGATTTTGTTTGTCACTTTCCATATTTTATTGTTACTAATTCTTGTTTAACTTAGAATTGTGTTTTAAAGACGAAAAATTATTCGGCGTACAGTTTCGTGAATTTGAAAATATATAAAATATATATAAAATTACACAATAAATATCAGCGTACTGTGAGATCTAGCTATGACCTATAAGGCATTTCGTTTAATATTGTTTTCACATACGGTTCGATGTCCTTTATTTAATTTGATTTACACATAAAAAATTTTTTATCATACACGAAATATTAATTCAACAATCTCAAAACTTATTGTGTTGATTATTATATATTAATATAACAATCATAACACAATAAGTTTTAAATATCAAATAAAATGACTATATTGTATATAGTCATTTATATACTTTATAAATTGTATACATGATTGCAATTAATATTTTGCGTATAAATATATATATATGTAGTTATTTATTTATTTTTATGCAAAAAAATATATATTTATAAAATATTTAATATATTTATCTTATTTAGCCAGTGCGTGCGTGCGTGCGTGTGTGTGTGTGTGTATTCTGACTAAATAATATAAATATATTAAAAGACGCAATTACTTCTATTTTATATTAATGTTTCTATCACATGATTCTTTACAACGTTATTGCGAAAATCAGATAGATAGACAAAAACAGAAAAATGTTTTTATCTAAAAGACAAAAAACTACTCGAAAATTTTACCTGTTCTCTTACTCGGATTTGTCCGGTATACCACGTCAGCAACATCATCTTGAGCACGAGCACGCAAGACCACCAAGCATATATAGACCACCAGAGCTCATGTTTCGTCTCGTTTGCAGTTGCGTTCGCTAGCATTATCCCTGGTGCAATCTTATCTGCTTAACGTTCTCTTCGCGTCCATGGAAAAAGCCGTCGCGTTACTGGTTATGTACTCTTGTCTGAACTGGTGAGGGCTATTAGCAAGTCAAATGGTGATAGGGAATCTGATACTCAGGTAGTCGAGCGGGAAAGTTTAAACGTGAGCATTCGTGTCGCAAGATACGCATTATTTTAAATAAGTGAAACTCGGACTGATGAAAATGTCGAACGTAAGGTTATCAGGCTTATGTAAGTCAGTGATTCTTAGTGCTGAATAATAATTTTTACAATCTCTAGTTTATTCGAGCTGGAGATCCGACAAATATGCCGCGTACAGTTTGAATAAGTTGGAGATTATAAAAAATTATTACTCAGCACTAAGAACCGCTGTGATTGACATTGGCCTGATAACCTTACGTTTAAATTACAGTAATTACGTAGATTGATCATAAAATACGATCTGATATCAGTTGCATCATTATATGCAAACACAAATAGCCTTATTTAATAGAAACACAGATACGTATATCTTGAAAAAAAGCTTGGTCTTGAAAAGAAATTTTTAATTTATATTTTGAAACAATTAATTTCTTTCTTCTAATTATAAGATATATTTTTATATAATCAAAGAAACAACGAATATCAATAAATATTTTGATAAGTATAATTAAAACAAAGATTATGATAAAAAAGATAGAGTATATACCTGTAAGAATTTTTTTTATGAGAAAAAATTTTTGTCTTGTTAAGCTCGTTAAATATATCACATACTTATTCTGGAATAATTTAAGTTTATATAAGATTTTATGGAATATATAGTTCTCTCATGAATTAAAAATTTACATAGTTATTATTTCAGTAAATTTGAACAGGAATTTTGAAATGTTTATTTGTAGAATTGATATACAGATTGTACAATATTAGTGTTTATGAAACTTTTAACATTTGTCGTTACAATCTTCCACTAATAACTTGCGCGCTGAAATTGTTTAAATAAACTATTATTATCGTTTACATAGTATTGTTTGTTATTATTTGATTGTTTAGAGTTTTATTGCAATAATATTGTATAATAAATGGATGAGTTAGTATCTTACATTTCTTGTGTTCATACAACTGAATAATAACCTCATACGTAAATATCAATTCATATCACAATGTGTGTGTGTGTGCATCAATTTCATCTTTATTAAGATTTATGAAAGTTTGATGGAAGCTATTGTTTTTCACTGTAATAATATTCTTTTGTTATTTTCGAAACGAGAAATTTTATGAATGAAATTCTATATATAGATTACAAACGCCATTGCGCGATATTACTCTTCTTTATGTTCGACATTCTCGATACCCAGATCAAATCATTTCCGAGAAAAAAATCTGTGGCGACGATGTTCGTTTCCTTCCACCATTCTTCTTGGAACTTGACAGTGAGATTTCGATTAACAGAATCAGCCATCTGCCGAAGCCCGCCAGATAAATTAAAGAAAATATCTAATGGGAATGGCGTCAATTCTGCCATTACCGCCCACAATGGATTCTGACTATTCCTACGTTTTTTTGATCCTAAAATCTCTTCGTCCAAATATTCAAACAAACCCTCCACGGTTTGCTGATTGCCCCATACTTGCGTTAAGGGTGGCCATAGCCAGTCGTATTCTAAATTAAAAGGATTAAATGGAAATTATTAGAAACGATTACTAAGTAGGTTTTAAAAAGTTTTAAGGAATTAATCTTACGAATTGCAAATTGATAATAAAAATGTTTTACCGTTTACTGTGTGCTTGTCACCATAACAAATAATTAATCTCTTCCCGCCGGTCCAAATGTCATTTAATGTCGGTCCCAGACCTTCGATCCCTCTGTCTGGCTTCAGGATTAAACCTTCGAATTCTCGATGTAAAATATTTAGCAGTTTCCGATGTCTGTTTGGCCTACCTTCGAAGCCCACAGGAAATCTGTTTGTTAATCTTTATATTATTATTATAATAGTTTTCGAATATATTGGAGTTTACTTTTTAATAATTTGCGACATATAATGCTACATATGGGGGGGGGGGGGCATACAAATATAAAAACTAGAGAAATATTTTTTACTTTTTTAATACAATACATTACCCAAATAGCAAGCTGACATTATTTGCTGTTATTCTGATGTTAAAATGATAACAAATAACATTAGTTTGGGTAATATATTAAAAAAGTGAAAAATATTTCTTTAGTTTTCATATTTGTATGTTATATTTAGCGTTATTTGTGTAAAGAACGTTAAAAACTAATTAAAGTTAATTTGAATTAATAGATAATTTAATTATTTTAGTTTTTGCAATTTTCTCGCAATGCAATTTCTTTTGTGATTGTTTATTAGAATTTTATGTCCATTTTACGAGTTTAATTTACAGCGAATACGTGCTCTCGTGAAATTAAAATACAATGCTATATTTTGTGTAACTCACCTATGAAAGTCCATAATAACAACTTCGCCTCTCGCTGCGTCTAAAAAGTCCCTCACATCCTTTAAGATCTCTGAAAGAGGTGTGATGCGAATGACGTCGTGGTTGACCCAGAATCTATTTATATGATTCCCGTCCTCGTCAAGTGCGGTGCCATTCGGTATCGATGGATAATATCCAACTCTGATATCCAGATATCTTATACCATGCACCAATTGCGTCCAAACGTCACGATCTTGTGTCAGCAAGTACCGCTGAAAGGCATCCCGGCGCGTCAGATCACCATGCTTGTAACAGCCAGAATTGTGTGTCCCAGGTATCATTAGGCTACCGATAGGAAGCATTCCGATTTCCCTCCTTTAGCAATACAGAGAAAAACATTGTTTCTATATTAATAGCAGTTAATTACTATTACGTGTTTTTTTAGCGATTATTACGATTTGTCAAATTTGTAATAATGAAAACTAATTGCAAACGACACATTTACGTTATATTTGTGTGTAATGTTAAAGATTATTTGTAATCACAGATCTTTCATAATTCTCATATATATCACGCGATATTATTATCTGATTTATTCTTCCTGCAATATATATATATTTATAAACGTTCTAAAATGTTTGAAAAAATATATAAAAAATTATAATACCTTAAATCGTACATCCAAGTCGGCCAAATTTGCAAACAAGACATAGAAAACATGTGATCATCTTTGTAAAGGATTGCATAATAATCGAGGCAATGTGATCCTGGAAGGGTTGCCCCGTCCTTTGTGTCCCAACCTCCTGGGAGCGGCGGACGACCGACTGTAATATTTGTCCTATAATATCCCCGAGGACGTTGTAAGGAAGTCAAGATCAGTTCAGGTTTGATCATTTTATCTGGAACAAATAGGATCCGTGGTTGCGTCGACAAATTTTTTGATAAGTTCGATAGCTTTACGGTGAGAAAATATGATAAGGGATGGACGCGTTCGATTTCACGACGATTCATTCTGTAAGATAAATCGGATTGGAAACGATTCAAAACTATCGAGAGATTCATTTCGAACGGATCAATGTTTTCAAATTGAATGCGATAGGCGGAAGAGAGACTTAGCGAACAAGTTTTAACGACGGACTCAAGCGGACGTTTCAACGCGCATAAGCTAGTAATCTATACTAAGCAATCAATGAAACACGACAGCAAGATAAACTTTGTTGATAAAATTCTTATATATAATAAGAAAGGGATAAGTAGATAAAATAAGTAAAAGGAATTTTAAATATAATAAATTTATCTGTAGTGATTATAAACTTCTGTTATGTCAAATGCATACTTTGTAATAAATTATAATGATAAATATTAGAAATATTAGAAATACTTATATCGATAAATATAATCTTAAAAAAAATAAAAACTGAATTTGGTGTAAGCCGTTATTGTGTCTGTGATAAATTAACACACTAGTTAATACATAAATAAAATAAAAGGTATGCATTAGTTTTCCGATTCTGTTCACGTTTCTTTTTTATTTTATTTTAACCGCTATCAGCAGAATACGATATGCAAGAGAATCAAATAAAATTTATTACTATGTGCTGCTAACGGGTCAGCAGTGAACACCTTGATCTGGGTATCTGAATATCTTGTGCCTGCCGGACAATCGAATTCCCAATTTACTTCTAATTCGGCATCGACCACCTTGTCGCTGGCAGCGATTGGTCTCCATAAAGAAGAAACCGTGACCCACACTTTTCCGCACTGCCCTGCCAATGCTGAAAGCGAAATAGAAAGATAGATACGAAAGAGGAACAAATTATATCTCAAATCTTTATGCTCAAAAAATTGGTTACTTGCTTCAAATCATACAAGTTTATTTTGATTTTATCAGATCATTATGATTTATGCTAAGTCTCACTCATCGTATTTATTAGAATTAGAATTATAATTTTTGAAAACATTACTGATTATAATGATATGTAGATACATACTCTATTACTCAACAGTTTTAGCATACTTTGTGCTCTTGTAACAATTCCATTATTCATGTATAAAATATGGAGTTATGATATATTTTCGTATTGTCGATAATAAGAAATCTTCGAACTTCATATTTTCTTATTTTCGAAAGAATTAAAGATTGTGAATTATCGAAAAATAATTACACTAGTTTACAAATTTTACATTAATTTTAGTGCAAGATAAGGAAATAATTTTTAACGTATTTTGGGGCGCTGAATTCGAATTTAAGTCAGAAAAATGTTAGCATATTGAATTTTTAAGATGTAATATATTGGTAGTACTGTTTGACTGATAGTGGCATTATACTAAGTATCATAATTTGTGTACAAAAATATCGCACAAAGTGTTTTAATTTAAAATATATTCTTTTAGAATATATTATAATATAAAAATATGTCGATAAGATTATGTAAGACCAATCCAAACTATTTTTACTACGTTTGTGGACAATTATATTATTCAAAAGATTCATGAAAAAGAAATCACAGAATTGTTAAAATGTACCTATTTACTTTTTCACATAAAAATCACAAATTAATTGTTCAACACTTTTGATTTGTTTTCTTAATTTCAATAAAACGAACTATATTAAAAATTCACTATATTAGAAAAATGTCTTTCTTTGTAAAAGAAAACGAACCTGATGGAAATATTTCGATAATAGATTTGAGCTCAATGTTAAAAATTACCTTAGAACAGTTTTCATGTGCTCTTGCACAAAATCTTGTAAAACAAACTAGTGTTATGAACAGAAATTATATAAGTATATTTTTCGAAGAATATTACTTTATCGTCACTTCCTCGGACGCGTCAATTATATAAGTATATTTTTCGAAGAATATTAATTTATCGATTGAAACAAAAACAGTATCAGTAAGTTTATAACTGCAATATGCACACTCTGCATTCATTTAATCGAGGACTTGTGTTTAATATGGTGTTCGATTTCTGCGAGAGTAGGTAGTATTGTTCACGTACTTCTTGTCATTAATTGCCTAGTAATATTTAATCGATGTTTACGCACGAAATTTGAAGTCGATTCTTTTAATCTAAATCGATATCCAAATTTAACTAATATTCGTCTATTCAAAAAATTTACTTGCAATTTTTTTAAATTTCTTTCCAGTTTATAATTATTTTTTGACAATTCGTGATCTTAATAATGAAATACTTCCGTAATAAGAATATATATTATAACTGTATATTTCATATATGAAAAATAGAATTGTTAGTAAAAATGTAAGATGTATTGAAATTTTTGTTCGGGGTGATGCATATCATAAGATTGTTTCATCAGAAATGTGTAAACATTTTGTGAATGAGTGAAAGAAATAAATATATATGCGCATACAATACGTAAAATCATGTAAATATTAATGTATAATATTTTTTACATTTTTCATACAATACTGTTTTTTTAAAGAAAAGCGATCCCTAGATACTCAATATTTTTACACAATACTTTTGCACAACTTAATACACGTACTTTTTCATAATCAATAATCAATAATCTAATATATATATTTGTTTATTTATTTATATATGTATATTTATATATATTACTAATATGTATATATTTACATAATATATTTTCAATAACATTAAATTTTCTTTAAATTATTAAAAAACTATTTGCTTTAAACACTTTAAACACTTGTTGTTTTATATTTCCATCAAAATAATAAAAATTGTGCTTAAAAAAAATCATGCACTTTAAACATATTTAGTTCTCACCAATGTCGCAGAAGACATGGAGAATCAGCAGGACAATTCCTTTCAGCATGATTGATATAATGATATTTCGATCAAAATTATTTATCTATAGCCTCTGTTCTTCCGATGTCAGCAAATATTGTGCACTCGTGTTTTAATCAAACAGTTTCTGATTTCTTTGAGCATAACGGATATCTTTGGAAAGCCTTCAGAGTTTCTGAAATTCTCAACTTATTCACACAATGTTATCATGTAATAAATCTTCATTAAATAATGATAAATAAATTTTCACTTTTGGAGAGTCAAAAATATTTTCTACATAAAAGTTGCATCAGAGATTGTAAGGGAAACAATAATTGATATTGAAATAAAACTTTCATAGGAAAATATATTGAGTTTCATTTTTGCATTTTTAACTGAAGTTTATACAAGGAACAGTAGAATTCGCTATCAGATTTATCTACGTCATTGATAATACTGCCACATTCTGTATCGAAAATTCCCGTTCTCTCTGCGAGTGAAAAATTACCCTGTGTACGAACGCATGCAGTCTTAGAAATATGATCTTAGAAATATGAGCCTCTCCACTCGGTGACGATAACGACCGATTCTACCAATTGTCTACGTCTTACTTCACGCGTAAAATAATCTTTCGATCAAGTTAAGCATTATCGTCACATCGAAAAACTCCGAAAACGCACGGAATGAAAATTGGAAAACGAATTCGGAAACGGTGCTCACTGCTAACAGTGCAGTTGTCCTCGGCTGACAACCCGACTGAACGATAGGCAGCCGAACGAACTACTACCGGTAATCGGTGTAGTTCTAATGTAGAACCCGCTTATGGGACATTCAAGTACATTGTGCTTCCATCCTTCCGTCACTTCCTCGGACGCGTCAATTGGACACGAGAAGGGACCAGTACTCGTTCGTTTTCTCTCTTCCCTACGTCCGCCTCTCCATCACGTTGACTACGTCGGCTACGTGCATACACTCGGGGTCAGACCCGGCCTGGCCTGTTAAATACCATTTCCTGCATACGCCGTCGCGGAATATATAGTTTCGAGGGAGAGCCGGCGATGGATGCGAACCCGACCGACCGATCGGTGGAGGTTGGGAGAACGGATTCAGTTTCTACATTGAATTATCGCCCTCGTGCATCGTGCACAGGGGACACTGCATGTCAGAAGGGAACGCGTCGTGAGAGCAAACAGATTAATCGTTACATATAGATTGAGGCTGCAAATCGCGATTTATCGATGACATTTTAGAATATTTTATGGTATGTAGAACTACATTTTGTTGGGATAGGTCGCGATCGCGAATACGTTACGAATCGCATTTATACGTTGGCTCTGCGTTGCAATATACAATGAATAATTTGTAAACGTTATTCGTAAAATTTATTTGATATTTCAATAATTAAACTATTTACATGCCTTTCTTCTTTACGCATTTTTAAAAATCATATATATATATATATATATATCTTATATGAATTATGACGTGATAGATGATAACATTTTACTGAACATTATTGGTCTGTGTGGAACTTCAATGCGGGAATACGAATAAATGATCCATTAACTATCAAGTTCTCAATAGAACAGATATACAATTTATTTACAGTGTCATGTTCTTTTAAAAGATAACAGTACATATAGTATTACAGTATACATGGATGCAAGTAAAAGCTTTGAACCATGAAATCTCGATTATTTTGATCGCATTCGCATAGACGGGGTCACAATTTAAAACTGAAGACAATTAAAATCTGAAAATTTAATTTTTAACGTTTATTTCGATGGCATCAATACAAAGCAATTACATTTTTGGACATTAATTTAAGCATTTAGTTATGATTATTTGATTATCAGTTAAATATTTAATAAAAATAGATATTATGTTTTCATTTCTTCAATCTTCAATATAACCCAGGCAACATAAGTCTCAAATCAGATAAGACGTTTTAAAAAAGTCGAAAATGCGTCTTAAAGATACATTTCCAAAAATAGTCTTATAGACATTTTATAACCCAATTTTAGACTTGGTGTTGTTTGGATCTTTATTTAATATTTTAATTCTATCGTAACCGATATATAAACAAAGTTTTAATCTTCGCAGACTAATTTGGATCATATTGATCGATTTTTCCCATTTTGTCGATTCGGATAAAAAAAAGTTTGTAGCCAAAAGTTGATAAGAATATATATTGTAGTTGCGGAGATCTTTGGTAACAACCGAGCCACCTCGGTGAAATGCATACTCCCTCGTTTTTGCCAATCTTTGGTTGGCAGCAGTCAGTTGTAAAAAGCGTTTTGGATCATATAATTATATAATCGTATTCTTAAATGTTAGAAGAGTATATTAAAAATTTTTCAGATTTCTTAGAGCTCAAAAACTCTTTGAAAAATACAACCGTTAATTAGTGACTCAGATAACCTGACTAAACAATGAAAAAAATAGGGTAGTCTACGGAGGTTTAAAGAAGAAATTATTAAATAATCTTTTCGGAGCAATATAGTTTTATAATTACAATACTTTTCATTGATACCATCGATACATTATGCATCATGTGCACACGACAAAAACGTGTCGCCGCAATTATCGGATACTATGCTATATTAAATAAATAACATTACCTTGGCAGAATTATATTACAGAATTAAAGACATAGATACAATATATATTTTACGCGCATTAACTTACAGTAACACTGTTCTTATCGTGATGTTCTAAGCTGACAATTATAGTACATGAAGGACATTAATACGATTTGATTCGTTGAGGTAGATAATTTAATCAGTCTATGAAGCTGCTTTGTCGGTCGGTTAATTTGTTGTTGAGTTTCCGTTCCGACGTTACATAAAAGAATCAGTCCTATTTGCCGTTGGAAGATCCTTACAGTCTTTCGTGTATGTAACTGAGTTGCGCTGATTTTGATCTAAATGATAATGATGTAAATGACAAACTGAATTTGTGACTGATTTGTGATGATGTAATGATACAAAGATATATTGTGATGTGTTAAAAAAAGGATCTTTTAACAAAAGACAATCGAAGGACCGAAGTGAAGAAGAATTGCATTCGAATAGATATGAAGTTAAGAAGGTTCTGCCTTTCACCCGATTTTTTTTTTTTTTGCGACAAACTCTGCGCCATGAACGTACGAATTAATTCGTAAAACATACTTACATGATCGGTTATTTTATATATAAATTATAATAAATTAAGATATTCGTGTAGTCGTACAATTACAATGAAATATACACTTTCTACACGCCAGAACTCTTGTTTTCCCCCTGTCCGTCGGCGAAAATGCCAATCGAAATTTCCATTCTCTCAGCTTTCTCGTCTTTTCAGCGAAGCGAGTCCTGCAAACGCACCATAAGAGGCATTTCTATGAAATTATGTACATCCATTTTGGTTAAACGTGTTATATTTCGTTATAATGCGTAACGCGTCTCTAAGCATATTTCGTACGTTAAATTATTGCCGTCGAACGAAGAGAAAATTATATGTTTCATATGTTATGTAAACAGAGCTAATAATTAATTCATTAACTTAATCAACACATTGGCAGTCTCCGATTTAAATCAACGATATGCAAAGTTATTCAACGCGAAGATATATGCAAGATTATTATCAAACTAAAAAAAGATATTTTTTTAATCTTGATTTAATACTTCATTTTTTATAATTACATATTTTTGCATAATTATAATATTACATATTATTTTATACTATATATAACAGTCTAATAATATAATATTATTATACTATTATATATATAGTATTAAATAATTTATTATATAATATTATACAATAATATAATTATGCATTATACTTTATATATATATATATAATTATTCAAATTCACATTATTAATACAGTTATTTGTACTACGTAAACATTTAAAATTCATTTTATTAAAAGTATAGATATCTATACTTTTAATATTTTGATAGATTTTCGTTACTTTTAATTTCTATCAGCAATATATTTTTTCTAATTTAAGTACTGTAACATTACGGTGAGACAGCTGATACGAACCGTTTCACGTTACTCGATATATTTGAAATTGTACGTAAATATTGAACTCTGACTCTAGACATGCCAACGGAGATTGGTAAAGCAAGCAGAAGAACTCTGCATAATCGTTACGACAGAATGTCTTGCTAGTTCGCGCGTTGTGTCAGAAGATTCAACAATTCATTGTGATCCATACTATTCAACGTATGTATATCGATGCCAAGGGCATTCGCGACACTTTTCATGTCTAGACCAAAGCTCTTGAGCAGTTCGATAAAGTCCATTTCCTCGCCCGTAAAAGGATTATGTAGCTTGGGGCAGCTATGGTTACATTGCGGCCAAGTGCAGCGCTCGATCATACGGAAATGGCAGTTCTTGACGCACTTCCGTTTGAATGACGGTATTACCGATCGCTGTGGCCTGATGCCGTTAAATATAGCCGTATGGTTGTTGCCATTTACTTGTTTGCCGCCTTTACGACGACCTGCAAAAGATACATATATATAATTTGAAAAATCATTCATCAATGCAAATCGTATAGTCTTTTTTTTTAATTAATCATAAATTAGAATTATAAATTAATATTATCGCGCAATGGCATATCAATTGCAATGGCAAACGAGTTTTTTCGACCAATTTATAGAATTGCATGAAACAGCTTGGAACTATTCAAAGAATGTCGACTGTTATTGAGCAAGGTTCAAAACATGTTTACGCATTGCTAAACCGTACCAGCGTTCTTTCTTCGCTGGTGTTTCTCTTTCTTCAGTCTCTCTTCTTTACTTCTTTCTCTCTCCTTCCTCTCTCTCCTTCTGCTTTTATGTTTCCTCTTTCGCCTCTTCTTATTCTCCCGCTCTTGAACCGAGCCGGAGACCGGCTTTCTCTCCTGCATTTTGCCAACGGCAGACAATCGAGCTTTTTGCGTTTCCGTAGAAGATCCAACTCTGCTTTTTCCGCCTTCGATCGTGGTACCATTTCCCTTTCTGATACCAGAACGCAATAGCTTTTTCAACGACTTCCCGCACGGTTGAGTGGTCTCGATTTGCGAGTGAGTACTGTAGCAGAACGAAAAACATGATCTCCTCGAGGCCTCGACTATCATTGATCTCGATTACCATTGATTTATTTACCAAGATGAATCCGACAAGTAACTTCGACAAATATTTTCTTGAACAACGCGATACCGATGAATATATTTTCAGTCGATGGTCATACCACAACAAATTCCATACTCAACTACTTACTTGTTGTGTTCGTTGTTACGATAATTTCCGATCGGCATTTGATCCCAACAAAACAATGCCTGCGCAAAAGAAACCTCATCTATTTTGATCATCTTCCAATCTCTTTTCGTCAGGACGCTGTGACTAATGCAGCTCGGGGCAAAGACCGCAGTAACATTTTCAAACGTCTGCCGCAGACTGTCGCCCATCTTATGTATGTAGTCCCATTGCTGTCTTGTCACTGGTGCAGCGACATTGTACGCTTTCATTTGGGCCTCATCGAATATCCATTGGAAGACGAACAACGGTGCTAGGATGTTAAATAAATTTAAACTTTCTTTCTAAACATTACGATTATAGATACTACTGAAATTTTCATCGTATGATAGGTAAACTTACCGGACAAAGTTGGGTAAAGTCGGTATCCAAAAAAGCATTTCCATGGCTCGTTAGGATATTTAACTACGCAATTACGAGGCATCCGAGAGTTCCATAACTCCATTCCTTTTTGTACCGCATCGACCGGTGACAGGCCGTTCGGAGAGTAAGGCGCTCTATCGAGGAACCATCCGGAATCCGACACACCACGTATAGCAACGTGTCTCAAACCTACACGAATAGATAAGCCTTATTACTTAATAATTGCAGAACTATCAAATAATCCCTATCAAATAACCCTAATATCAATGGTTGAAGAAAATTTATATATACAGCATTTTGAAAGACTTATATTTACAAGTCTATAAATATTAAAAATACAGATTATATATGAGACAGTAATTTGATCTTAGTGTTAATAATAAACTTCGCTGGGCATATTTGAAATACTTGTATTTGAAATATAATTTGTATTTTGTATTTCAGCAGAGCACATAAAAACATTTTATATTTTGTATTTCAATAAGGTTATTCAATCTATTTCGTATTTCAAATACAATTTTAATCTATTTTATATTTAAAATATCAAAAAAATCCTTGATAAAAATCCTTGATAAATAATTTGAATTTTTCTCATATGGCACAGCAATGCCAGTTTGGAACTGAAACAAATCAATTAATTTATTTCGGTTCTATTAATGCACCAGTAGTTCCGTCTTTATTAGTTAATATAAAAATCTTGATTAAATTGTGATTTTTTTCCTATAAAATTCAATTACAGCTAATAAATACATTTTAATTTTCTTCTGTTCAGCCGACTAAAAGCCTGTTTAAAATTTCCTCGCAATGTTATAGCGCTTAGCTTTGTTAAGGATGTTTAACATTATATATTAACATAATTAAAAGATCAAATTAAAAAGTATTTCGTATTTCAAATCGAAAGATTAAAAGTATTTTGTAATTTAAATATTAAGATTTCCGGTATTTTATACTTTATATTTCAAATACTTTAATGATGTATTTTGTCCAGCCCTGATAATAAGAAACACCGTTGAGAAGGCAAATTGAAATATAATTTTACACTAAAGCAACACTATTGATGATAAATCCAAATGATTCGTAATAACCATCATTATCGATACTGACACGCTTAACATAATTAGCTTGTCAAACGAGAAACGTATATTGTATAGCATGAAAATTGCGGCAATTATCAATAATAATGACGGAAGTGATTTAATTAGCGCAATAATAAATTGATGGCGACGTACCCAATTCGTGATGTATCAGATTGTGAACGCGATTCAGATTTAGCATGACGCCGGTGCCGCCCGCGCTGCTACCAGCCAAAAGAAAGGCGCTCGCGTTTTCGAGGCCAAGGGGAACCAAATCCCGGATGACCTGGACCACGATCTCTGCCCCCATGAAGGAGAACATGTCATTTGGTGACCTGAAGGCCCTAGTGCCGCTCCAGCTGTCGCTCGTGCAATAAGGAACGAAACTGCGTAATGACAACAATGGCATCGTTATGGAAAGGCGTGATTATATAGCGATGTTACGACGCGAGATCCGACTATACGATGGACAATACCTACACGTGATTCGTGCCCCAAAAGAATGGATTCTCATCAGGATTCGGCGAGAGCATCCCGCCCACTGAAAAAAATCGTGAATACTTTTTTATTTCGACAGTGGAAATATCAAGCAATACAATAGTACAAGATCACCTGTTGCCTTATAGCTATATTGAATAAATTAATAGACATCGGTAGTTACTATACATTAAAACTTACAGAATTTTTGTGAATTAGGTCTCCACAATTATGAATACATAGCTAAAATTTTGTGTGATTAATTTTAATTAAATCTTTTTTAACAAAGAGAGAGAGAGAGAGAGAGAGCGAGAGATTTTGGGGCTGAATTATGAGAAAATATTTAATAATAAAAAAATTTTTTTAAACAGATTATTAATTAATAAATTAAATTATGTAATGGAAAAAATATCCAATAATGAAAAGAATATCCATAACGATTGAATATTCTTTCCATTATATAATTTAATTAATTAATTAATAATTTTGTACCTTGTATATATGTACATAAATTCGTACATTAATATCGCAAAAAGAGTTAGAATATTTCCGATACACATACATGTATAAATTGGATAAAAAGAAAGATTTATATCGTAGTTGCGCTGCAATAAATACCATTCGTGCATAACAAAGCGTACTCTTATGTATCGATCCGCATTGCAAAACATGTATTATTAAAATGATGCAACGAGCAATACGAATGTTCAAAAACTCACGTCCATAGAGGATCGCCACACGAAATTAATTTACGACGCAGCGCGAGTTTCGGTGCTTGGATGCACGAGCGGAAAATCGTTTTCGTTCCGCGCGACGTATAATTATAAGCGATCGAGGACCCACCGTCGCGTGTCTCGGGCCACTGAGTTGACGTCATCAGATGCCGCATCCGCATCCACCTGGTCCTACAGCTCTTGTGGTCGTAGCAGTACCAGCCGCCCTCCAGGTATATGATCCACCGCCTGGAACCGTGGGACTTTCGTAGGTAGAAACCGGCCTGCGATCCATCGTTACAAGTGATCGACCTGTTGCTTAGATACACTCTCTTCAAGGCCCTCTGATCGTCTAGCCCGTACTTCCCCAAGTAGCTCATCACCTTCCTTATCGTATTGCTCTGGTACTCCGTCGGCGAACCCAAGGAAACCGAGGAAACGGAGACTGTATTCGTCGGTTTCTCCTCGGCGATTATTGTCAGGATCAACGCCGCTAAATACGGCATAATCTGGAACATGCGCAAAATCTCGATAACCCGAGGCACCATGTATTATATCATCTATTCTATCGAAAATTTCAGTCGATCAAATTTTTTTATTGCAATATATTTTACAAGTGTTTTATAAATATTTTAATTTAAATGTTATCAAACGTTATTCCAATAAATATCCACAAATTTGTGACTCGTGTGTGGTCTCTTCCTCGGGGGGGGTCTTTTTTTTACGGATTTTATACGAAACATATCGGGCGATCGAGTCAACACATCGGGCCAACACGTAACAAATGAGCAACCGCGGGAATAATTTAAAAAATGACGATAACAGAGAACGCCGAGCTACACGGCGCCACTCTCCCTCTTTATCCCGCGCCCGGCTACCATATCCACCGGTGGCGCGTTTTACCGCAACGTCCCTCGGCCTCCTACCCCTCTTTCACGAAAACGACTACTTAGGATCAAGTTCCAGCATCCAGGACGGTAGCCGGCGGCGGAAACACCTCGGAAACAGAAGCTCGGTCTCGATCTCGGTCTGAGATGAAAGCCTGCCGCCAGCAGTGCGGATGATAGGAAGGAGAAACATTGTTGCGACGCAATTATGATCGGGCATAATGGGCCGCAAACGGCGAATTGGGTTCCGCTCCGTACGGAGCAATGGAAACAAAAAGAAGAAGCTCACCTCTCTCGCCTTTCTCTTCGTATTGCGTCGTGGCTGCGAAAGGAACGCACCGCGCGATGTCATGATTCAGCCGCGACTGCCGATCGTTAGCTAAGGGTTTTCCACGAGAACCATGGCTCGTGCGAAACGCGGATGAATCTATGAGCTTAGTGATTGAATACGTTACCCTCATTGGCGTATCCAGGAGCGGGAGGGTTTGAAGGGTTCAACCTCATCGAAATTATTTATTCTTTCATTTTTAATTATAAAATACAACTTTAATTTTGACTCTGAGTAAATTTTTTATTATGACATAAGTTATTATTTTTTCCTTGTTACGACCATAACAGTACCAGTATCTACTGTTACTACCGAAAGAACTTTTTCATCCTTAAGGATTAAAAAATTATGTAACTCTCAATGGTAGAAGATCGTTTGAATGGCTTAGCTTTTATGTCGATTCACAGAGACATTGTGAATCCTGAACATGTGTTAAATCGTTTTGGGGAAAAAATCGTCGCATAATCTTTTAACTTTATAAATTTTGTTGAATGACTTTCCAACGATTCCTCCTTTTCATTTAATTTTATTGAATTTTTAATAATATTTAGCAATCTTTTCCATACAGGAGAGGCTATTTTATATTCTTTTTTGAATTCTTTTTAAATACTTTTTCCTAGGAAAATAATCATATTTTGTGTGCAATAACAACATATAGACAAAATAGTTATTAAAAACAAAATATGTAGATCTTTATTTCTATTAAGTCTGTTTTTTTTTTTTTAAATAGGTATCGTCAGATGAGATCATTTCTTTTGGTTTTTGAAGCGATCATTTTGTATTATATAGTTAAAATGGTACGACTATTTGGTGCTTAATAAATTCTTTATTCGGAATTTAATTTTAATTTTTATGATATTATGTTTTCTTAAGCACTAAATAGTTCTAAAGTCATTCGCTTTTTATCGACCTCAAAGTCACTTTTACAGAAAGACAATCATGTGTTCGTCATGTAACTTCTTATCTCTTCGTCATTCGTGTAACTTTAGGGTAATAAAAAACTTCTAAGAAATGTAGCCCAGATTTTCATCCATCCATAGAAAATTGCCGAAGAAATTCGGTTTCCGAATATCAGCGTGACGCAACATTCCAGATTTCTTAAAAAATTAAGGATCGAAAACGTTTCATGGTTCGCCGACGTTAAGTACCTGGGGTATACGGCAACCCCTCTATTACCGTAAAACTTAAAGCTGACCGAAAGTGGTATGTCTCTTTCCTGTCGAGTACCTTTCGCGTAACCACAAATTATCGGGAAAGCGTAGCGACGGACTTGCAGCGATTTCGAGAATCCGCATCGAATCGAAACTTTCGGGGAGGCCATAAATAAAGTAGAAGACTCGAACGGGGGTGCTTCCACTCTGCGCTTAACCGCTTTATTATGCCGTAAATCAATTCGTTGGGGTGTCGGCCTGGTTGCGGAGGGGTAGTTTTATGTTGTGCTCTGAGCGAAGGTATTCAAGAGCTATTAAAAGAAAAAGGCCTGAAAAACCGCCTTGAACACAAAGCTATAATTCGGCAACGATATCACAAACATTTTTATTTCTTAACAATACAGTATCTATTGTTTATTAATGTTCTTAAATTAATGTTATGCGTCTTTTTTTAATAAAAAACATTTTTTTCAATTGTAAATAAGATTAAATAATAAACTATTAATAAATTGATCATTTTAATTTCAGTTTTAGCTTTTTATTTTTATAAATTATTAATATAAGTAGGTAGATAACAATAGGTGAATAATTAGAAATTCATAAATTAAATATGTTCGTTGCTGTACATTTTGAAGAAGAGAGCAAAAAATAGTAAATTTTCTTTCTCTGATTTATTATTTATTTCTATATTTGGCATCATATAATTTAAAAATTATAAAATTAAAAGGCATCATATAGCATAACAAAGGCATCATATAACTTAAAATAATATAACTTAAAAATTATCGCATTATATATATTTTTTTAGATTCACATACGTGAATATAAAAAAATACATATAATGCGATAAATGTAGCAAAATGTTAAATAATATTATTAAATTGTAATTAAAAAGCATGCCATAATAATTTATATATTACAAATCTATGTAATTTTATTTTACATTACAGGTTAACATTTTTTGTTTCTTTAAAATATTTGTACGCGCTCAATTTCTATCTAATCGAGCAAATTATGAGATTGATTTTTGGCCGATAAGAAAAAATTTCATTAGTTCGACGCTCGTTTAATTATCTTCTATAATTATATATACTTTTTAATGCGATAGAATGATACTACAGCTAAATACGATAGTGCGTATTAGAATTTTAATCTATATGAGAATACTTTTGCATAATCTGAAGAAACATGTACTCGAGGTATATTAAGAACTCTCAATTCTCTCTTTCTCTCCCTCTGTTACTCTCTCTCTCTCTCTCTCTCTCTCTCTCTCTTTCTTTTTGCCGGCTCCGTAGCCGGCGCATTAGAGGGTGTCCTGGGCGTGAAGGTGTCCGTCATAATTTGCCACCCGGCGCATAATCCCCGTGACAAAGGCCGACAAAGTGACGGCTGTTACTTGGACCGGCGGCGCATCGTATACTAGCTGCAGGGAATCCGGTAGCAGGTAAAACGTTTAAAGATACCGTGCGCCGCAGTCAAAGAGATGAATCACGCCGTAGATAAATGGCCGCGATCTGAACGGCTTTTTACGGCGAAGCGAGGCGCGGCGCACTCATGCGAGCTCCGGGTATTCGCGCATCCATCGATATTTTATTATCGTTAGTGCATGTAGTAAAGAGAAAGAGAGAAACATTCGTCGTTCTCTTCGACAAAGACATTTTTTCCTACGCAATTTTTGTTGAAAAATTTCATTTTAGAATTTACTTTTTTCTCCAATATTTCATCGCATTTAAACGTAAAAACTCATATATCATCTTAATCCTTAATTTCAAATGTGATCCATAGTTTTTTCAGAGAAATATTATAAGATCCTTATTGATAGAAATGTATATTGTATTAAGTATTAATTTTTATTGTAGATTTTATTTCATTGATATAGTAAATACGGGTGAAAAAGTAACTCACTGAAAAATGATTATCAGCTTTTATTCCTAAACGATATTAGTCCTCTTATGTTTATAATTTTCTTCTTCGTTGAAAAAGTAAAGAATTTTATCGTCTCTTTCTTTATTTAAATCTTCCTTTGTCGTAGTACATATATTACAATTTCATAAAATGAAAGAGTCATGCGTACACAAAAGCAGATTTAATTTTCAGTGGATAATTAAAAACATTTCCCATTAGAATTATTCTCAATATCGGTTCTTGCAGTAATACTTGGTTTCATGGCTCGATATCGATGCGATTTTATTCCTTTTATGTTTTCATTCTACCCAGTATAAATGAACAAAAATTTTCATCAAAATTTCTATATGTGTGTAAGTGTGTGTGCACATATTTTTGTGCGATTTAATATATATGTTTCTTTTAACTTGCGTGTGTGGTTTTAATATATTATAACAATTATAATAATTTTAATATATTAAAACAACACATACAAGATTATTAAAAAATGTTTACATGTAAAACATACACAAAAAGAATATTAACGATTTTTACTAATGCATAGGATACATACAATTGCAGAATATTATCTATTTAATCTATTTGAAAAAGCAAAATTAACTTACAATATATTCTACTAATAATTAATCTTGATATTTAATAATGTTTAATAGCTGGATATGATCTCATTACTATCGGTTTAAGATATATAGAGGCCATCGATCCCCTTTATCCTTTCGCATGAGTAAATGATCTCAAACTTTAGCATCGAAGCAGAAATGACGTTGAACGGCAATGCCCTGCTTTACGAGTCCGTCTTCCACAAAAGAAGCATTCGCTTCCGCGAGATTAAGGAGCTGGCTGATCCGCCTCCCCCGTCGCGAATTCATTTGTTCCACACCTGATTCCCTCTCGAGGTTGACTGACTCTCGTGGTTGGTGATGCGTGGCATTCCGCCGATGCGGCGTGCGCGAATGCACACGCATGGAATGATGGCGAAAGAAAGGGACAGAGAAAGAGAGAGAAAAGAGAAAGAGAGAGGTGCAATTTATTCATACTTTGGGACATGGATTCCCTGAGAGCATACAAGAAAGAACATAACTTTAGGAATAACATACAAAATGCATTGATAGATGTGTATTTAAATGTACTGAAAATGAGATGAATATTTTAAATATATAATGATGGTGAAATAATAATGAAAACAAATAAGAATATAATATTACGCATACATAGTGTCTAGCGATATCTGGCTAGTCAATTCAAGGATATTTTCAGGATATTCCAGGATAAAAATCCTTGTTTTTCCAGTTTGATTAATTTTTTCCATTACTTAATTTTTCAAGTGAAGATTCTATGTAACGAATGAAAAAAGCAAACAAATTTGGAACAATATTATTTATTGCTTTATGAAAATATCAAACGAACATTCAATACAAATGGTAATTTTTCTGCTATATTCTAAGATATTGCTATAATTTAAGATATTAAATTTAAGTTTTCTATTAGTAACTTGCCTTATTGCATTTTTCAAATTAAAATTTATAATTAAAATTATATTAAATTAATTACCGTTTCATTAAATTATCAATCTGATTTTCAATGTCCGCACTTGCTTTTAAAACTTCATCTAAAATTACTTTTCTTATTTTTTAATTCTTTCACAATTTTATCGCGTTTCTTTGACTCTTCACTCTTCAATATCACGCAATTTTTTCGCTAGGTCTACTTTTTCTTTTGCATTCGCTTCTTGATATCGGACATGCGCATTGCGAACAAAATGGATCATAGATTCGATTTTTTTAGAATGGAAAAAAATAGCAGAAATTCCAGGTCAGTCCTAAAATTCCAAAATATTTCCAGGAATTTTTTCGGATAAATTTCAGGACAATTCCGGGATCAAAGGACATTCAAGAATTGCTAGACACCATGGCAAATATAATTGCGCGCGCACGCGTATATGTATGATTAAGTTAAACTTTTTTACAACTATTAATTGGTTAATATATGAGTTGTATGTTTGCGTAACATAATCTTATCTTAAAAATCCACATAGAATTGTACATATTGTACATAAATGTATTGTAATTATATATGTATATGCACTGAAAAAAAAGTCTGGTTATAGCTACAAAATGTATAGTGAAATAGTATCAATTAAATATTTTGTCAATATAAATGCAAAAAATAATTTTATTTTACTAAATGTTTAATAAGTATTATCAAATCTGATATAAGTTACTAAATATTTAAAAAAGTAAAATTATTTTTGATTACATTGACCAAATATTTAATTGATACTATTTCACTATACATTTGATAGTTATAACAAGTCTTTTTTTTCAGTGTGTGTATGTATCTTTTATATACAATATGTACAATACTGTATACCTTTGTATGAGACGTGCACATCTTTTTTTATAACTTATGAAACATAATAAATTTCGACTTCATTTCATTCCACCGTAAATTATAACGAAGGTCCCAGATTTGGACAATATCAAATGCCTTTCTTTTGATTAGTAGTAACGCGTAATATAGCTGCAAGAAAACACGATGTAGAGAAAGAAGCAGAGAGAAACAGAGAGGGATGCATAAGGGAGACGAAAACAGGTTAAAAATAGCCAGAGAGTGGATCGCGGTCGGCATCTTTGAAAGAGGGCCGCGCGTCTTGCTGGCCGGCCCGAGAGTCGTTGATCGTTCGCATCGCGTTTCGTCGTCGTCTGGATGTTGATGATGATGGTGAGAGACCGTCTCGTTACCATTACGAGGGCCGTCCGGCCGGCTAACACGCACCGCAAACCACGCATTACCATAACCGCGCGGCGCGGCGCAGCGGGGTTGTTGTTGCGGCTCCTTCCTCCGGAGGAGTTGGCGAAAGTAAGCGTCAGCTTTCGACGCGCTCTCGCGACTTAACGAGCACGGTTCCGCGAGTGCGGACTGTGCGGAGGGGAACTAGGAGGAGAAGTTTTGCGAGGGTGCTAGATTACATCCTCCCGAAA
Organism: Solenopsis fugax; assembly: GCA_003595255.1. Lineage (NCBI taxonomy): Eukaryota > Metazoa > Arthropoda > Insecta > Hymenoptera > Formicidae > Solenopsis > Solenopsis fugax. The sequence goes on along the minus strand of QKQZ01045564.1, from coordinate 1,958 downwards.
CAGTTTTCACCCCCCCTCCCCCTCCCCCATCTGCTGGAACTTTTATGCGAAATTACTTTCAACGGTATTTCCTGCAATTTCCACAGTATTTTGGAATATTTTGAACACGTTAAGATCTCATCAGAACCCCGAAAAGAGAAGAATTCAGTTACGTTTATTTCATGAAATACCATTTGTCTGTTTTATATTCAGCGCGATTTATATATTACACCGAATAATCATTAACTCATACGACAATTGTAAAATTGATTTAATGATACGTTGTGTATAATGAAAGACCGCAGTTATACAATGAATATTCATTATTTTTCATTACTATCGATTTCATCAACTGGTCGCCTGTAATAGAGAATAATGTAGCATGCAAATTCAACATCAAATTAAAAAACGTGTACGCGATATCTCGCCGTTACACGATTATATGTTTCTCTGGAGAATAAAGCCGTATGATTTATTTCTGTTATTGTTCAAGTAACTTATCACATACCAATACAATGAAACAGTCATGATTATTATTCTGCGACTCGAAGATAAAAGAATAGTGTTTTATGCGCATTACATTTTCTTCCTTCTCTGCCACGAATCACAGATAAGATACTTGGAATACATCGGTACAAAGTTATCGAACTCTCCGAGGAAATCATCCTTCGCTTCTTGTATACTTGAATGAATATTGGTATACAAGCGTGTCTTTTAGCATGGAAATTGTCATCTATTTCCTTTCCTGGATTTTTCTTTCGCCACTCTTGCAGTAATAATATGTTATCGTTCGTAAGCTGGTATCGCGGATATCGAGGCCTCGATCTTCGCTAGATCAGCTCACGAGAGGCTCGGTATCTTTCGCACGGATGACGGTGCATTTGAAATCTTCTATGGTCTTTTTCTTTTTTCCCGTGCCGCTTCGTCGGTAGATCAGTCTCCTTAACGGGGCGAGAGGAAGCGTCTAGAGTCTAGAGTGTCTAGACGAAGGCGAAACGAGATATACGCTTGGTTCCAGCAATTGAGTTGTCCACGGGAATAGATGTCGGACTTTGCTATTCTTCGGCTTAGCTCCGACTTAGCTGTGCGTTTCCGCTCCGATCAGGTGATGCTCAGATAAAAGCCAAGGCGCGTGATATTCTCTGTATCCTTGCGATTACTTGTATGCAACGTGCGCATTATGGTATTTACTTAGGACTGAATACTTCTTTTCATTAATGCAATATGTAATCCTTCAAAAAATGCATAGGAAATACATGAAAGAAAAGCAAATCCGCTTTCTTTTGATATTTTAAAGAATTCTGCACAGAATAGATTTATGCCGACGATAATGGTTGAATACAGTCCAATATTCTATGCACTTTAGTCTATAGGGCAACATTATTTCTTATCCATATATGCTAATCATAGATTGATTCTGAAACTAGCATACTCCATACATGATATCAAAACATCCCAAGCCAAATATTTCATCTATATCCTAGGCGTTTAGATACATCAACATGCCTAGGAGCGAGCAAATATTTGCGCATATCCCTAAGACTAAATCCATTAATTAATATAACGTTGCAATAATCAGCGATGGTAGACATAAATATATCACTTCTATTTAGATCAGAACATCCGTAAAAGGAGGGGTAGAGCGGGTAGGAAAAGACCTGAAAAAATCAGCGTAAATATCTGCCGTAATTTACGTCGCGTCGGTAGGTCCGAAAGAAAGGAAGAAAAAGGAGACAACGGTGTCGAGGAAGAAAGAGAGGAGGAAAGAGAGAAAGCAGGAGATAGGCGCACGTGAAAGGGTAAAGGGAAGGAAGAGACGAGGAAGGAAGAGAGAGCAGGTGGCAAGATAGGGTATACGCCAGTGGATTAAGGCACGGAGCGGCGAGTCAAAGAGATTTTCTCCCTGGCTCGTCTCGGCAGGGGCCCCTCGTCCTAACAAGGGCTGAAATATGACTGCCTTGCCCTGCTTCGCCTTCGCT
>QKQZ01045557.1:10077-20556 GCA_003595255.1 Solenopsis fugax | reverse complement strand
ATTAATATATATATATATATATATATATATATATATATCTTTTATGTACGTCAGTTATCTTGAGAACATATTTATCCGTGAGCATTTTCAGTTAAATTTCAAAATACAAATATATTGATCAATATCCCTTTCGACATATTACCTTAACTGTACTGGAATTATAACTGTACAATATATTTCTGATTTTAATGAATAAATTGAATAATGTATTATCAAGTAATTAATCGTACCTATACGTGCAGCATGCAGCAAATGTAATGGTTGTATGCATTATTTATTAGCAAATATGTGTACAAGATGTTTATTTTAGGACGGAACGTGTAACATGACAAACATAATAAATAAACATACTAAAGATTGTGTATATCTGTATCTCGATTGATATACCAAAATTCACAAGAAAACCATTTTTTTTTGTTTTTTAGAAAGTAATATTAAGAAAAAATAATCTTGAATATCAGATGAGACTCTTACAGTGAGAAGATGAATTTAATGTGATGATATTGCAAGTTACTCTTGTTCAACTTACATAAGTAATCATATGATACACACATCATCCTTGAATAAAACGCTTATACAAGTACAAGATTAATTACTCGTTTTGATGAAAGGCAGTCACGAATCTTGAGGAATGTTCCGATAAAAAGTGCAGTATATTGTATTCAAAAAGAGATTTAAAAATGTGATATGTTATAGATTTCGAAAAAAAAAAACAAATCGGCAGCAATCTGTTTCCGGCGAAACGAATGAACGTTCATTATTAATTGACCAAAATTTTGGCACATCTTCAATGTGTTCCAGACCATTTTTCTCTTAGAACTATTCTACATCATATATTAACAAACAATAGGCTATCTAACGTCTTAACAAAGTCATATAATATTGAAGGGTAAAATTGAATGTGCGTATATATTATCAATTAAAAATTGTCTATCATAAATGTGTATCTATATTGTTTCGAAGAGATGGTAATATGTATCAAATTAAATTATCGTATTGAAAAATAGTGAATGCGCAAGATTACAGTTTGACAGTGCTAGAGGATACATATTCTCTCTCTTTCTCTATTCCGTAATATGTATCTAATATCTCAGATAAAAGCTACGACTAGCTTATATTACGATTAATAAGTGTAGTGCAAAAGTTAACGTCTCTCCTAATTTCGATGCACCGGACTAGTAGTAAGTTCTTGATTAATCGTAATATAAAAAGTCGATCCTAGTAGATAGTGCGAGTTACTGAGTATCACAATATTCTCTTTCGGTCTACGTAATAGTATTGACTTCGAGGAGTTTCCTACGAGACACGAATCAAATGCGTGTAAAAGAAAACGGGTATACCCGATTTATAAATCGACAGTAATTTTTTCTTTAAATGCGGAATGTTGCATGCGTAACTAGCGAGCAATACATTTACGATCATGAAACTCAGTTACTCCGTTCGTGATAATTAAATTGCGTTATTAAATTACTCCGTTTTTATCAATGATAAACGAAGCGCACAGTAAATCGATCAATTATAAATACTGTTAGGTATAAGCAGTCACGCATTAATAGTAGAAAGTTCTCAGCTTAAGTTTTGCACCGATCGGAGCATTATTTCAAATTCAAATTTTTTCCCACCCTTTTGCGATTTTGACATTAATGATTACAAAACGCTATGTGACACAGTGGGACAAGCGACTTGAAAAGTCAGTACTGTTTATGATGACAATATTATATAAACGTTGAATTAAGAACAAGGGGAGTTACAAAGGAAATTAATCAGATAGAGTACATCAAAGAAGATTTAGTCATACTAGATTATATATTTAAATATATTAAGAAGATTGGAAGAATTATATAAGCAACAACAAGATTGTAAAATTTAAATCCAGCGAACATGTGCTACATAATCCTAAGATGAAGGTTAAAGACACCTATAAGTCCTCCCACAGCACAAACTCAAAAAGAACTTACGGAACATCTGGGAATTAGTCAAGAATTAGTCATTTTCGATTATTTGCATTAAATGAGAAAGATCTGAAAGGAAAGAAAGTGGATGCTGCAAGAATGACTTAAGAGAACAAATACACCGCACTGTCTTTGCTAAGTCGGTTCAAACAAAAGGATTTTTTGCCTCAAATTATCACAGGCGATGAAAAGAGAATACCATATAACAATCCTAAGCGCAAAAAATCATAGGTAGATTCTGGCTAATTGACAACACTCACTACAAAACTTAATATCCATATCAAGAAGCTTTTGCTTTATATCTGGAGACTGGAAAGGCGTGCTGTATTATGAGCTGCTGAAACAGGATAAAAGATTTTTCAAATAAAGATTGAATTTTGCCAAGAAAAAACTAAGAACTTTCTACTATTACTAATATTACAATGTTCATGTTCGATATAAGATGGTTTATAATGCAGAGGCATTTCCTGAAGAAAGAAAAAGAGAAGACTTTTTTCCGATTCATCAGGCTTCTTGAAAATACATTACAGGTTACAGTTACAGTTTAGCGTGTATAATAGTTATATATCTAATTCCAGAATATTAAATGCGCGTCTAAGATCTTAAGGCAATAGTGTTTCCCATCTCTCGTTTTTTCAACGCTAATTTTATACATTTGTCATATTCCTTCGTCCCCGCATTCATACTACATTCACTTTCTGCAACTTAGAAAATATTGAAAACACTCTGTGTATTTCAAGAGAGAACACTAAGCGTGCCAAGAACACATAAGTTTGTGTATATTCAGAAACCTGTGAGAGTACCTTCGAAACTTCTGTATAAATGTATAATGCGCTTTTTAGTTACATACGTGTATATATGTATATCTTATTGCATAAGTTGCATCCAGGCGAAAATTGTTAGTATTATGCAGAGGAACATAAATAGTTGTATATGCCTGTTAAAATCACACATAACAATTTTAACATATTCAATATATTTTACAATTTACTGATTTGGAAAATCTGTTCACAATTTTTTTTGCTTGCACTGTAAATAGATTTTACCTAAAAATATTATAAAGGACAGAAATATTCCATATTTCTGATTAAATATATGAAAATATTTTACATTTGCCATTTAATCAACTTAATCTTTTTACATTAAGTAAGATCAGGATTGGGTAAGTTAATATATATTTTTAATTAAATTAAATTAAAGCTAATGGCTTAGAAAATTATTTTATTTGCATTCAAAGTCACATGAACAAAAAAACTTATAACAGCAATGAATCAGCAAATTTAATATTTTATTTGTAAATTAAGTTTATACGTAATAACAAAGAAATATTGTTTTTTTATGTGGAAATATATTTTTTCTTTTATAATTTTTTTTACATAAATTTTTTACTTAGGAAAAAAATTAACAAATTAAAATTTGTTTTAAAAAATAACTACTTAAAAATTAAATCATTTAAATTTAACTAAACTATTATTTAACTTTTAGTTTTTTAACTTGTTACTTCCCAACCCTGTGTAATAAAAATCAAAGTGCAAAGCTGCGGTATGCTATAAAATAATTCGTGTCGGCAAATTATACATTTTTACAATAAAAGATCAACTTATTCTATATCACAATAATATTAAATGAAAATTGTACAGATATAATACAAGTATTAATCGATTATTGGGCCTCAATCGACATAGATGTCACGTATATGCGTGATGTTGCATCATGTGTAAACTCATTATGCGTAAATATGTAGACATTATTAGTAGCTTCGAATAATAATAGAATGTTACACTACAATTATTTACGTTGTTTTAGACTTTTGAGGTGCTGAAATTGTCCGAGATGTCAAAATGAACATTCTGAAAGTATAAATATCTAAGTCGCCTAAAACTAGAAATGTGAATACGCACAAAGATAATCATGCTGCAAAGATAAGCTTGTACTTTCTAATCTCAGTGTCTCACAAAGCTTTCGATTGAATGTATACGAGGAAAAATAAATCTTTTCATAACCATTGTCCTCAAAATGGTGTGGAAATATATACAGATAAAATCTAATGATAATGAAAAATACATAAATGTCGCTGTTTAGCCATTCAGTTAATGCACTATTGAAAAGATTTTATATTATCATTCAAAGATCAAACGTATCGTTATGTATTGTCCGTTGTTCGTTAACGCGATCAAATAACAAACGGGACTGAAATGTAAATAGTATGAATTCAAATGTGAGAGATCATTTTTCGATACTACTCTTAACGCACCGACGTATATATATTGGCCCCATCGCCATGTTTAAGGCAAAAGTCAAATAAGTTATTTGTCGATAATATCCTACGACGTGAGGAAGTGCCGATCCCATTTTCTCCTTAGTCCATTTCTAGTTCCAAACTTTAAAGTTTCTAACATTTAAAAATGATACTACACGAAAGAATAATATAACAAATATAATTTTGACTCTATTACAATTTGGACTCTAAATTTCGAGAAGTAGTAGAAACTTTTCAACCAACTGTTCTCGAATCCTCGTTTCTCCTAAGTTATGGGTCGTATCGCTGTTTGCAATTTGCCATACTGTATATTACGAATATAACGAAAAGTTATGACTCACTAGAGATAAGACATAATCCCACTGGATGTGATACTTAAACTTCAACTCGCATCTCGTGAAAAATACGCGCACTCTTTTGTTAAGAGCGAAAAAATAAGATATTTATCGGAAACGTATAACGAATCTCGCTCTTATTTCAGCTGTGGCGATTTGTGCCCTACAATCTTATTGCGCAATAAATTAAAGTGTCCGTGCACCTGTGTAAGCTGAGCTCTAAGTGAATCAGAAAGCTGTTTTTGTAACTGCTGAACCTCCAAAATTTCTTGACGGAGATTCTGATAATCTTTCGTAACCTGATGGACAGAGTGTAATAGCCGAAGCACAGATATCTGGGAAGCACAAAATGAAAAGCTGATTTGATAATTGAAGATCCAAAAACATTGCAGACAGTAAAGTGCATACAAGTAAATTCACGAACGTGATGTCACACAGGACATATTTAATGCTAAGTGAAACGGATCACCCTGGCTTCAAGCAGGAATTGTCCAACGAACGCAATATAACATCATGTTTAGTCTGTACATTATCACAGAAGACTGTACAGATATGACATAATACATTTTTTGTTTCAGCGGTACTTTTTACAATTATTTTCCTTCTACTTTTGTTTTTTGTTTACCATTTCGTAAACCTGAAATATACAGACTATCAAAGATAAACTGTCACCTTTTCTTTGACAAATTTAAAATTTATTTTCGTCAGGTAATTTTTTGGTTTTTTGTTTGTCTTCAGTTTATTAAAGGACAATTCTCGTTTAATAATTAAGCTGCCAACATTTGGTAGCCTGTATATTTGTTTTCATAGAACATTTTCATTGAACAAATTGTACAAAGTACAGCTAAAAGGAGCAAAGCTCGATCTGGTAATCTCTACTGAATTGATAAAAGCGGAAAAGCGAACTCCTACCTCGTCCTCCGGGTCCTCGAAGGCCTTCTCGAACTCGTCTATCTGCCACGCGATCATGTCCAGCTTTCCGTCGGCTTTCTGCACCTGAGGCACGAGAATACAAAAAGTAAATTCAACAGGCAAGCAAAACTCCGACGCTTCGTGAACGACCAACACTTTGTCACACTGTCGTTCGAAATTCGCGAATTAATCTCTTATACGGAAAATGATATATACTCACGCTCTCCTCGAGATGCCCGATCGCGGATTCCATGTCACGTTTCCTACTTTCCTCCCTCGACGTAACGAGTGTCGTCCGAGACGATTAAGAAAATAACCCTGGGGCGTCCAGGAAGGCAAGCCGTTTGTGTGTTACACCGAGATCGATTTGCCTCTCATTTGAAAAGCTCACCGGTCACTGAAAGATAGTTGTGCGTCTTGCCATATAACGGCAGCACTGTCCATCATAAATTTATATAAATTAATCAATAACTCTGTTTTACCGATATCGATTTAGAGTCAACGCGCGAGCGTGTTATATGTCGATAATCTAAAAAGATAAAATAAATTATAAATAAACAAATATTAAAAATAAATATTTTATGCAAAAAATCGCATCAATTATAAATAATTTTAATTACATCGAAATATCAGTGTAATTATATCGTTTACATTTTGCCCATTTATATTATAAAAAAAATCCTTCTCTGTACTATAGGAACGTAACTTATCGGCCGTTAATAATATGCCGAATGCATGAAGCGGATAATTTGGACATTTTACTAACCAGATGGCATTGTAAATTGACTTCCTTCTCAACCACTTCAGAGTGGATCTGTCATTATCGCAAATGCGTATTTTTCGGGATTTTTGCTTTTAAATTAAAAAAAAAAAAGAGATAATCCGAAGCAACGGTCGCTGTCCCACTGCAAGTTAGTATTTAAGACATGTATCAATCGAATCAGGAGCCGGATATACCCGCAGCACTGGGTTTGTTGTCTCATCTGGATAATGATGAGCTGAAAGAATTATTAAATGATGATGGGAAGTTCGAAGATATCGTGAAAGATATAAAGCAGGTAGAATCACAATGTATAGGCTATTAATTTTAATTATATGCCAAGTGCAACCAAATTAAATTTATATGTATATAACATTACATAATAGTTGCAATGTTCATAAGGTTCATGAGGTTCATAGATTCCTAAATATGTATCTTTTCCTGTATAATTAACATCCTTTGTTCTTTCATTACAATCAAGTCTGTAATAAAGGAAATCTTGTAAAAATAGATGTCATGTTATTGCATCTGTAAATATTTGCTTTTGTGTACAATGATCAGTTTGTAAAGATTTATATGTATCAATCACAAGCTACATATCGATGTTTATATCATTAAAACGAAACTGTGTTGACACAATAAAATATTAGTTTAAGGATCTCGAGACTGAGAAGGAGATGTTAATGGCAAGTAACAGATCTTTAGCAGAGTTCAACTTGGCTAAGCAACCTGAATTGGAAGAAGGCAAACAGGTTTTGAAGGAACTGAGTGAACAGGCCAATCAGTTGTGTACTAGTGTCAGGAATAAACTAGATGAAATGCGTAAGTCATCCTGTATATTGATAATACTTAACAATTCTCATTCCTAAACTACGATTATAGGTGATAAGTCTGGTACAATGACTGTCGATACTGCACTTGACTTGCTGCAAGCAGCAGCAGCCGAGATTGAGGAAGAATCGGAGGTAAGCAAAACTTTCATTAGCTTCATTGATTACCCGACTGATTTTTAAATGTTTAATTAGGGAGTAGCGGAGAAATTTCTAGCTGGTGATATTGAAGTAGACGAGTTTCTGGATCAGTTCCTGTCGCGAAGAAAATTAATGCACTTACGTAAAGTGAAAGTGGATAAATTGCGAGAACTGATAAGGAAGGGACATTCAAACAGCACCCCTGGCTACCCAATGACCTCAAATTTCCCTGGACTAACACCCTCGATACCGTATCCGACAGGACCAGTAGCTATGCCGATGCCGTTACCAGGATTACCAGTTTATAGACCATATTAATGTGAAAAGTTATGTCGCATATTTATTTGTTTTTACGATATACGTTTCCTTGGTTACAGCACAAGGTATCCGACAATGAGTAATCCGACGAAAGAGCATCAAAGTCGGGAGTTATACGTGCGTATGCCTTTCGCACATTAACTTTTCATTATTTTTTATATTAGACGATATATGTTGCATGTATTATGCAGCATAAGAGCTATATGTCATTACATTTATCTAAGTCTTTATATATCAGTTGATGGCAATGTTTTGAGGCATTGATATCTCTGAAACATTGTCTATGCTCTATTTATGAAATATTTACATTTAGATATGCAAATAATGTGTTATTTACGTGCTGTTAATAGCAACTTCTATCATAGTACATAGCAATTTTTTTTTTAAAGGAGTATACAAAATGATATTGTCACAATCATTCTTCACGATCTATTTAATGTTGTCCTTATTTTACTAGTAGCAATAAGTGTGATAAAAATAAAATTTGTACATTCATTGAGAAACATATATATACAAATTTATACTACTCAAATAAATTGGATCAATTATCTTTACTCTCTTTCTTACGTCTCGCGGATACTGGCACATCGAGTCTTTCCCGAAAAATTATACTGGCCATTATTATAGTGACTAGAAATATGAGAATTTCCATGAACCGAGGATTATCTTTGGAACGAGCGTTCATTTCTTCCGTCACCTTATGATTCTCATACTGTCGTCTTCTGATGCGTTCCGCATACATTTGCTTTCCATAGTGCGCCTTTGTCCACGCGTCAAAATCGTAAATTTTCGACGTTCCCGAGTAAACCTTGTCCTTATAGTGAGACATGGGTTCCTCGGCTGTGCCGGTGGTTGCAGCCGATTGTCGACGCAGCAGCATACCTCGGTCATAAATCCTACGTTGCTCATGATTGCTAAGCACCTCATATGCCTCCGCGATGTCTTGAAACTTTTGCTTGGCGTAATCGCTCTTATTTTTGTCGGGATGATATTGGAGGGTCAGTTTGTAATACGCCGATTTTACCTCGGTCTGGGTGGCGTGTGGCGTGATCTTCAATGTGTCATAGTGGTTCTTCGTTTTAGCACCTTGTCTCGTTGAGTAGAGCCGCACCAATGGTAACTTTGCGGAGTGCAGCATGTTAAATTTTAACGAGGAGGATCGCACGAAGGTTGCATGCATAATAAAGATCAAATACAAAAAGGCACGAGTTTCATTCTAACAAGTCTTTTCCTATTTCTTTCCTATTTTTTTTCCTATAAAATTTTATTTAAAATTCTACTATTTTGGTAAAGTCGCGGCCGCTACTTGCAATCTTGCAAACTTGCAGGCCGCTGCACATAAATCGTAAAACTTTCTGAAATGATATATGTCAGTGAAAAATTTCATTGTCAGAAGAAAGAAATCGTTGCCAGATTACACGTGGCACTTAGATAACAATATTTTCCGATTAAGTCACAATCACTGTGTTACGTCAATTGTGTATATTAATAACTTACTGTTTAAAGCTGTTTAACACCCTATGGTTCATGCTGAGGTTATGTAAAATGTCACACACAAAATTCCGAACTCCAAACAGCAGTGAAGTCACGTCGAATTTTGCAACCCGCCAAACTTCGGGACGAAGGATTGCAGCTGAAATCCCTAAAAAAATCTAGAAAGTATGTAATTCCTAGGAGAGAAACTCCGGTATTGGACCATATCATGTAGGTAAGAAATAACAGGAGGGAATGTAAGGTCATTTAGTGGTGGGTACTACGCTAAATGTGATTGGTTGGCCACAGTAATATGGCGTTTTGTACTTTTATGAATGTACTGTCCGCACTATATTGCACTAGGTACATATTCTCTAACCTAACCTAACCAAATGTGTAGTGCTGTATAGCCGAAGAATCTGGCTGAAGGCATTAGCTCTCCAACCGGAGAACAAACCAAATGTGTAGCGAACAAGTTGAGTTTTGCATATTTTTGTAAAAAAATTTATATAAAGTTGTAAACCTTCAAATGTCGCGCTTTGGTAGGCCACACCAATATGGCGCTCACTGTTCCCTCCTTACGTCTGCTTAGCCTGGCCAGGGCAGGATATCCTCCCTCCTGTTATTTTTTACCTCCATGGACCATATGTATTGCCAGGGGTGTGTTCAGATTCGGAGTGTCTCGATTTTATTTAATTTTATCATCATTTTATTCAGGGAGTCGATCATGAAACTTTTTCCCTAGGGCGAAAACGTGAAAAGTGGAAATTTTACCATTGAAGTTAATGGAGAAATTTTTCACTTTTCATGTTTCCCCTTTGGGAAAAAGTTTCATGATCGACTCCCTTATCTAACATTCAGTAAACAATAAAGATAAAATGACATCTGAGAGAGACACTCGGAAGAGGGAAAGGGGATCTAAACGCACCTCAAGATCGCGTAAATTCCCTCCTAGGACTACTGTCCACTTTATTTGCAAGTGCTTCGAAGCATTCTTTGATTGGTCAATTCGTAAAATTCTTTGTTCCAATTGGTCAATAAAATTCTTCAAAATATTCGTAGCGTCAAAGGAGCGCGGAGCACAGCCAGGGGGGGGAAGCGAGGTGGTCGCGCATGTGCAGGTCTGAGTCTATCTACTCCATTCGCGAACGCTTGATCCATAATATCGTTCCTAATCCGTGATCCGTGGCCCGTGCTAGAGTGCGAGCGGCTGGTGGTGGCGGCGGCGATTGGTGGTGTGTTGGCGGTCCTTCGTGCGGGCGTTGCATTTCAGGCTTTCCTTCTTGCCTGCGGGTGCAGGCGAAGACGCGTTGCAACGACGACGCGATAGCCGTACGGTCGGGATTCAAGGGTAGCGACGACGATCTGCGATGTTCGCACGTGGCGCGTAGGACGAAGAACCCTCACGCGTCGTTCATATTCACCGATACGCCGTACGGGATATCGTGCGCGCGAGAACCGAGAACTCGACGGCCGACTGGCGGCAACGTTGGACGAC